>BEDZ01000026.1:0-231084 GCA_002335625.1 Cutaneotrichosporon cyanovorans | reverse complement strand
AACAAACACACATTAGCAGCGCCCCGTACAGGTGTGGTCCCGTCAGGACAAAACCGGATGCGCCCCAAATGGCAACCAAATTCCCCGGCGCCTCACTGTACCGATTTTAGTACAGTCGTATACTGTAGAGTGGCCATCTGTAGACGAACAATCTTTGGCAACCATCTGTCGAAGTCAGCAATGCTTTGTCGACGTGCAAGTCATGCATGTGCATTGCTATAGGTACTTTAAGATACGACGGAGAGCCTTGATGGACAAGCCAGAACGAGGTGCAAGCCATGACGCGATTGAGGTCGCCAAAGGTCGTGATATGTGATGCATGATCGGTGCCCCCGTGGTGCCGCTACAACTCCCCCTTCCACTCATTCAGCCTGAACCCATCGTTCCCGCCTGTGTCCGCCTCACCGAACATATCCCTCAGCACTGCCTCCTCCTCCCCGCCCTCCTCGACGAGCGAGATGATCCGCTGCGCCTGCCCCGCTGTCGGCGTCGCGGACGCGAACCGCCCCAGCCGCCCCGCCATGATTGTGTACATCGTCTGCCTCCCTCTCCTACCCCCGAGCTTCCTCTGCGCGTCTGTAAGGCTGCTCATGTCGAGGCCGTTGAGGAGCAGGAGGGTGTGCAGATGAGGCAGATGCAATCCCGGGATGGCACTGCGGTTCGACAGCAGGATAGGCGGGGTCGCGTCCAGTGGTGGCTCCGGGATGCCCTCTGCCAGTAGCTCGGGCACCAGGCGCGCACTCGGAATACCCAGTGCGTCAAACTCCTTTTCCACGGCCGAGATAGACGCATTGTCAGGCAGCACAGCGAGGGTGTACGTGCCTTGGGGGGCAGGGGACGTCGCCGTGATGAACGCAGCTGCCTCGACAATTGTCGGGGGAACGGCGTTGTTCCTCGCGAGCGTGTGGTGGCCCGGCGTCTCGCCCTTTTCGTGCGCATACCTCATTCGCTTGGGCCTGAGGGGAGCCAGCCGGCCTAGCTTGTTCACAGTGAAGGCGTAGTGCTCCGGCTTGACCTGGAATGGCTCGACCGCGACGGCTCCAGCCCGAGCAGCGATTTCAGCCAGACTCTCCCGCACTGCCACTTGCCGCTCGCTCGCGGAATCGGTGTAGTTCAGGTCCACGATATTCCGCTGTGACCCGTCGCCACGAGCCAGACCGCGGTGGAACACAAACCGCCTGAGTGCCGAGTCCAGCGTTGCACTGCTCCAGACTGTATGTGTTGACGTCCGCTGCCTCGCATCGTACCTGTTCCCTGTGGGCCTGATGCCGAGCAAGCTGTCAAGCGCTCTGAGAAGCGACGGTGGGTGCCTGTTCACAGGGAGCATCTTGGTGCGCGTCGGGGTGTCGTACTTGCCTGGAAGGGGCCCGAACTGCGAGTCTGCCTCGTCCACGAACACGTGGGTGAGCTTGGGGAGGAGAGAGACCAGGCGGCGTTCGCCAGCCGCATCGAGGATCACAGCAGGTGTGGAGACTATGACGGGCGCGTCCCAGTTGGGAACCCCGGTCCTCGAAACGACACAGTAGGAGGGCGGGTTGGCCAGGAGTGCGAGCTGGTCTTCGACCTGGCGAACAAGGTGGGGTGTGGGCAGGAGGATGACGATTTGGGAGCCTCGCAGGGCCATAGAGAGTGCTGCGATGACGAGGGAGAATGTTCTGTTGTCAGAGAAATGAACACATGTCATTGTAGCAGGTGTAGGCCCGTGCATGTTGTCACAGCAAGGCTAGGCCGCTCCAGCGGCGGTACTCACTTTCCACGCCCCATGTAGTCCTTGTAGTACACGTCCACATCCCCGCGCTGCACAGCGAGCAGGAATGACAGCTGCGCAGGCGTGGGTCCGAGGAGTTTGGGGTAGTTGTCCACCAGTCGCTCGACGATGGAAGAGTGGACGCCCGCATTAGCCCACGCCTGTGCTGGGTGTAGTGATGGCCTAGCAGCTGCAGCAGTGGTGGTGGAAGAGGAGCTGGCTGTCGGCCCTGCGGCCGAGCTCGACGCCGAGCCAGTGGATGCGTCTGTCGCAGACCTCGCATTGCCCACCACTGAGGCCACAGCAGAAGTCGCTGCAATGGAGTCCTCTGCATGTTGCTGAGTCGCTGAAGTAGTCGCCCCGCTTTGACCAGCCGCCGTACCACTCGGAGCAGTTGCCGACCCGCTCTCCGTGTTCAAGCACACCCGAGCAGAGTGCAGCAGCCTCGCCGGCCTCCTGCTCGGTCCTGCGACGGCCCCTGCATGTCGCCCAGCGCGTCCGACGACAGACACGACCTTGAGCATGGTGAAGTGTATTGTTCGACCAGTGTCCAACCTCCACCTGACCATCTTCTGGAAATTAAACAGAGAGGATATACGGATGTACAGTAACGACCGCAACGTTGGACACCGATATCAATGCCAGCAACTGTCAGTTGCATTCGCTCTTCAGTCAGATCTTACCTTCTTACACTCTACGCTTGCCATGGCCAACCCCCTCACCCTCGACGCCGGCAGCGCGACCTCGCTCCACCCGCAACTCCTCGCGCATGTAACCCACCCCGGCTGCACGACCCACCTCCGCCTCTCGCTCCCCGACGCGCTGTTCCCCGACCCCTCAGAGCTGCTCGACAAGTGGCCCCTCCCCGGCGCACTAGGATGGACCGTCACGCCCCCGATAGTCGACATTGAGCGGCCCCAGCTGGATAGTAGCAATGGGACTGTCCTGGAGCTCGTGGTTGACGGGGACGAAGCAGCAGGAGAGCGACACATTGCAATCCCACTACATGCGAGGTACCTGCCCCCTCGAGAGGGCGGATGGGACATCATGGTTAAGAGCAGGACGACTGTCGATTGCCCCGGCGTGGAGGCGAAAGTAGTCGACTCCGACGTCGTGGTACACCTCCCTGCTGCTGTGCCTGGGCAGCAGACGTTCGTGGAGATCGGGACGGCAGCGGTGGTCTGGCTCGGCTGGGTGTGGGTCTCGTTCATGATCTGGCGGGTGACGCGGCGGGCGGGGGGGAAGGTGAAGGTGGAGTGAGCGGGGGGTTGGTGAACGGATAGGAGCGTACCGTCCTGCGAGACAAGTTATCCTCGGAGAGTCAACCGTGTGGCGCGTTCAGCTAGCAAAAAGCGCGCCTGAGCTGTACTAAGCAGGGTTCAGCGTAATTCCGCCAACGAAACTGCTGCGCCGACAGAGCTCGGAAGTGAGCAGCTAGCCGCCAAGGTACTCCGCAAGTGCTCATGGCGGCCTCAAGCCCATGTTCATGCGGGGACTCTCGTCTGGGACCGGCTACTGAGGATTCAGTACGCCATTCGGGATCATAACGAGCACTCTCACCTCCTGCTTCATGCGGGGAGGGGCACAGGATACCAATACCTCTTGGACGATCGACAAGATGGGCTGAGCGGTGCCTACGAGTGTTTCAAGGTCGTGCGCATAACAGCATAGCAAAGTAGATGCCACAGCGACTTTGTCGGCTCCGCTTCGCATGTTTTGGATGTGTCGACTATCGACTATCGAGATCGAGTTCCTCGACAGATCGTACCACCACGTCCCCGGATGAAGATGCCTGATGTTGTACATTCAATGTATGATATGGGGTTTTATGCTATGCTATTGTGTGATTGTTCGTTCTGTACTGCTGGACACTCAAAGCACCCCTCTCGCACCTTCACTCCACTGGCACACCACGTCGAGCGTACGCCCAGCGCACTATGCCCCCACGCACGCCCTCACACGCTCGCTGTCGCTCGCTGTCGCTCGCGCGCGCGCTCGGCTACGCCTGCCTCCCCCCACCCCCAAACACCAGCTTCTTCCCCTTCCGCCCCTTCTTCTTCCCCCTCCCTACCCCCGGACCCTCCGCCCCCTCCTCCGCCCCCTCCGCCCCCTCCTCCACCTCCAGACTCCCCCACACCCCATTAATCTCCTCGGCATTCACACTCCCCCACTGCTCCCTCCCCCTCTCCCTCTCGCTCCCCCTCTGCGTTGGAGCCGCCCTGAGCGCCGACGCAAACGAGCTACTCGGTGGCGAGGAGGCCACCCTAGCCTGAGTTTGAGCCTGAGGCGGCGGCGACGACCCCATAGTCGGGAATGCACTCGTGTCGGCGTCCAGACGTGACCTCTCCAAAGCCAACGCAAGATCCGCATCGATCCCGGCCCCTGTCACCCCCTGCCCTCTTGCTCCGTTTGCACCTGCGCCCACTCCGCCTCCGCCTCCGCCTCCGCCTGCGGCGAAGGCCGAGTGGACTATGTGCAGCTCCGGCTGCTTCTGCCTCTCCGCCTCCTCCCACCGCTTCTTCTCCCTGTCCTCCCTCCGCACCCTTGCGCGCCGCTTATCCCTGCGCACCTTGAGCGGCTGCTCGAACTGCGCGAGCACCTCGGGGCTGACTATGTCGCTGAGATCCGCTTCGACGAACACGACCTCAGTCCCGAGCGGGAGGTGCGCGAGGTACTTTACCCGCTTTCTCAGGTCCTCGGAGACCGTGGCGGCGTCATAGCCCGTCACGGGGATGCTGATATGTGGCGGGAGGGAGGCGGGGGTGCCAAAGTGGGTGAGGAGGATGCGGCCGTCGAGGGGGTTGAGGAAGACGTTGGCGCCGAGGGAGGACTGGTAGAAGAACTGCGCGGGGGCGGGGGGTGGGGTCGAGGCTGTGTTGACGAGGGGGCGGGGTTTGCGGTGCTTGGATTTCTTGGGCGGAGCACAAGGCATGGGGTTGGGGTCAACGGGGATGTTGGGTGGGACGCGGATGGTTGGGGTGGAGAAGGGTGTGGAAGAAGCTGCGAGGTATTCGACTGGGACGAGGGCGGGGTCGGGGCGAGGAGGCTCGGAGGAAGACTGCTGCTTGGCTCCAGTGTCTGCCACGTCGATGTCGTTTTCCTGTGCAGTCTTGTGCTCGCGCTCACGCTCCTGCTCCTGCCGCTCCCTTTCCCTTTGCTTCTCCCTCTCCCGCCTGTAACCCCCCTCGGCCTCGCCCCACGCCTCACGCGCCTCTGCCTCATTCCTCCTCACCAAGTCACTCATCAACTCGGTCGTGACCTTGCCCATCTGGCGCTCAATCTTCTCCTTGGCCGTTTGCACAAAGCTCCTCCCCAGCGCATCCCCCTCCAGCGCATCCCACTCGGCCTTCAACTCCCCCAGCTCGCGCTGCAGCTCGCCCATCATATACTCTGGCGTCGCGAGCGTGAAGCGCGAGTACGCCAGCACATCGGGGAGGAAGTACCACGGCGCCGTCACTGGCGGGATTGCCTCAGAGGGCCAGGTGGCGGACTTGGGCAGAGCGAGGGTCGTCATCTGCGGCCGCTGGAGGAGCCGCATGTGTACCCTGTGAGACCGGTTATGTGCCGTGGGGTTGCTATCCACCTCGCGTGCCTCTGCTATCGTCCTGGCTACCTCTTGGTGTGCGTCCGGGTTCCCGTCGTCGCCATGCGCCGCCTTCACAGTCGTCACGGCGTCCATATACCGCACACTTTTGAGCATGCCCTCGTGGATCGTGTCCCCGCAGATCGGGCACGACGCAGCCTTTGGCACGTCAGAGAGGGCAATAAAGTGCAGAATACACGGGAAGCAGAAGATCTGTAATCAGCACAACATTCTCCTCCAGTGACACTTACGTGACCACACTTTGTCATCCTGCCGGCGATCGGCTTGCTCAGGCAGATAGGACACGACCGCCCCTGCTTCTCCTCCTCGATGCGCTGCCGGCGCGCGGCTGCCTCCTCCCCTGTTGCGTCTGGGTCCTCATCGCCCTCCTCGGACACAAACCCCTGCGCAACAGAGTACGCCGAAAACGTCGGCACCAGGATTTGCAGTATATGCGGCCAGTGGAGGGCTATGTCCGGGTCCGCGAAATGCGCCCCGTACGACAGCACCTCTGTCGGCTTGAGCACGAAGCGGAAGCTCGCGTTGACAAACTTTTCACGCGTCAACGCGCTCCCTCGCCATGCGTCGCCCCGCTTGCTGCGCCGGGGTGGTGGGCCTGCGAGCGCGTTGGGTGCGGACCGGGGTGGGAGCGAGAACCCGAGCCACTGGGAGGGGTCGCCGACGTCGCCGGTGCTGTTGTCGAACTGCAGCTGGGGCTTGCGGCCTCCCATCTTGGCTGCTTTGGGTTTCTTAGAGCCAAGCTGGGTGGGAGGGCGGCGCGTCTGCTGTGCGTGTTGAGTGGGCATCGGAGCGAGCTGCGAGCGAGTCGCGATCGGTGTGGGTGTGGGTGTGGGTGGCAAATCAGCTGCCAATCAAGGCGTGACCTGTCAAGTAAAGTGGTGTTGATGAATGGAAGTCGAGTAAAGAGTAGCGTTCTTCCCCCCCGTTGCCAGAGAGGGATGAGAAAGTGAGAAGAGAGCAGAAGAGGACGCGTTGTTGATGTCCTCTGTGGCCTGGGTGTGGTGGTCGCAAACACCCCCACTGTACGATCCTCCTCGCTATTCCCAGCAGCTGCTGCCGGCTTAGCAAAGCGCACGTTGATGCCAGAATCGAGTAGTGGGTCATTTACTCCCGCTATAGCCGTCATTCTCCCACGCAGTCACACGGTAAGACACACACTGTGATACACACATTATGATACACACACACACACACACATTACGACACACACGTACACATATATACTCTCACAAAACACACACAATACACACACATACACACACATACACACACATACACAGATATACACAAATACACACACACACACACACACACACACACACACACACACACACACACACACACACACACACACACACACACACACACACACACATTCAGAGCGAGTTATAGATACACAGACGAGGAAATACAGGATATATAGAGAGGTTCTGGAAATACAGGATATAGTCTTAGTCCCATATGCCCAGGCAGCACATACCCGACCCCGACGACGGGAACCGGACACGTACCCGGAGATGAGAACAAGATGCATGCAGAAAGCTTTGGATTAGTTGCATCTTGACACTCGACAGCATCACAATGGCCAACATCACAGCGATCAACGACCCCAACTATGACATCCTGGGTGGGTCGAACGCACGACAGGCATTGTGTACTGACAACCCCAGGCTTCCTCTACTCGGCGATCGTGTTCGCGGGGGGAGTAATGGGTTATGTCAAGAAGGGGTCTGTGCCGTCGCTCATTGCTGGTGGTGGCACTGGTATCCTGGCGGGCTGGGGCGCATACGTGAGTGGGGTATAAGGTTGGACTGACCGTAGCGCGTGTCGTACAACCCTCGTGATGTGCGCGTCTCGCTTGGTGAGTGGAGAGTTAAACAGCAGTGGTCGTGCAGTGGTCGTGTGCTGGAGTGTCTAAGCTGACGACGAGGCGTTGCAATCCTCCTGACATGCTTGATGGGCCAGCGCTTCCTCCGCTCGGGCAAGTTTATGCCCGCTGGTCTTGGTGAGTGCTGAGGTCGAGGCGAGGCTGACTCCAGTGACGGTTAGTGGCACCTGATGAACATTGAGCGACGGACGGACGACTGACCCCAGCTCCTCTCGATCGCTATGGTTGCTCGCTACGGTGCTCGTCTGCGCTGAGGAAGTGGCACCGGCCCTGGCACGCTGTTGCTGATGCCTGCGTAGGCCAGTAGATCTGTACGAGCATGCCTGCTTGCCTGAAATCACGACGATTGAAAAGTGGTTATTTGCCATGAGAGAAAACTAGTTCCTGCTATGCACCTTATGCAGAGTTCTGCTTTCGGGGGGTTGATCGCCATAAATGTCTCGTTGACATGTCAGACTGGCTATAGTGATGCTGTTTGCTGTGCTCGACAAGTTAACATGTCAGTTGTCACCATGCAACCTCTACCCAGGTCGGTCCTCTAATATCCTCGGCGCCAGGCACGCCGTCATGACGCCACTCACCGATAACAATGATCGCCCTCGTCAACAACGTTTCCACCGCTTCTTGTCAGCTCGTCAAGCACATCCACTCAGCACTGCACTGCACTGCACCCCATCATGAGCAGTGCCACTGGAGGCCGCTCAGATGAGATAATAGGGAACTACTCGGGTGGGTTGTGTCGCTGCATGGACTGACCCCAGGCCCCTGGTTCTCCACCCAACTCGCGTTGGTGCTGAGCATCGGCCTGAGCTCGTTCTTGCTGTTCTGCTTCCTGCGGACACGATGGAAGCTGGCGTACATGCCGAGGACGAAGCTAAAGGGTGGCGTAGTTGGCAGGGGATTGGCTGACTTCAGACTTCTCCCCCGCTACAGCGCATGTACCGGATACGGAGGAGGCGTCGGGCTTCAGTCGCATATTTGGCTGGGTCATACCCACGTTGCGGACGAGCGAGTTTGTCGTCCTCCAGACAGTGGGGCTAGATGCCACTGTGGTGAGTAGTTGATATGGTATAGATTGTGTGTGTGCTGACGTTCAGCTCCTAAACTTCTTCGGCATGGCATCACTCCTCTTCGCCATCTTCTCAGTCATCTCGATCATCGAAGTCCTCGCAACGCTGGCAATATCGCCTATAGTATGCCCTGGTCACTCCTTTTGCTGATGATAGCGCAAAACAGTCCCCGAAGTCCCAAACCCGCCAAACTCAACCTCTTATCCCTTTAACTCGACACTCCCAACACTTGACACTTCGTACCACAGCTTTGCCAACCGCCCGAACACTAACGTGACCGCCGCCCCGACCTTTTTCGAGATCATCGCCAACCCCCGCCCACCAGGAGCAGTCTACCTCCTCTTCACGTACATCTTCACCGCGCTCACCCTCTCCTTCCTGCATCGGAACTACCACCGCTTCGTGACTGCGCGCCAGGCGTTCGCCCTCGAGCTGATCCACTCTGTCGCGTCGCGCACAGTGCTCGTCACCGAGATCCCAGCGCACCTGAGGGGCGACCGCGCACTAGCCGAGTACTTCGAGGGGTGCGGCTGGGCCGTCGAGTCAGTGAGCGTGTGCCGCCACGTCGATGCGATCAAAAAAGCCCTCGAGCAGCGCACAACGGCCCTAGTGGAGCTAGAGCACGCGTGGGTCGCATACGTCGGGAACCCAGCCAAGGCGGAGGGGTACAGTCCCGACATATACAGCAAGCACAAGGGGTCTCGTGCGGATGAGGATAGGCTCGTGAATGTGGAGAACGACAACGACAACGACAACGACCCAGAAGCACTAAGGCAGCGCTACAGCATCATCACGGCAAGTGGCACGAGGCCGACAGTGAGGCCACGCCTCTTCGGGCCGAAGGTAGATGCAATCGAGTACTGGGAGAACGAGTTCAATGCTGCCGATGAGACGGTCCGCCAGCTGAGGAAGACAGGGCAGTTCAAGGCGACTCATGCGGCATTTGTGACCTTTGAGGACGCAAAGGATGCCCAGGCTGCAGCGCAGGTGGTGCACTATCGCGAGCACTCGAAGGTGGTGACTAACCAGGCGCCGGAGCCGAGGGATGTGATTTGGAGTGCGGTGTCGATGACGCGGAGGGAGGCTGTGGCGCGCGACTTTATGGTTATGGGTGTCATGGTGTTTGTGATGCTGTTCTTTACTCGTAAGTGGAATGGGAGAGGAGGAAGTTGAGGGTGGGGGGGAGGGGTTGGCAGAGGAAGGGAGGGAGGGAGGGAGGGGGGAGGGGAGAGGCAGGGGAGGGGGGAGGGAGGGGAGGAACGGACGCGGGAGACCTGTAGCGTGACTAACGACAGTCCCGACCAACTACACGTTTGCAAGCCTAGTATCAATCGAGCAGATCAAGAAGTATCTCCCATGGCTGTATCGCATCATCAAGCAGAATGACCGGATCCTTAGTTTCGTTACGAACACGATCCCGTCGTTGTTGGTGGTGTCGTTCAACAGCGTGCTGCCGTTCCTGCTTGAGTGTGAGTGATTCTGCTGGAACGATGCTTGCTGCTCAGTCCTCATGGCACCTGGGCAGCTAATTCTGTGTCAGGCAAGAGGATTTGGGGCTCGAGAGTCTGTACAGGTTCCCTGCATAGATGGCCCACTGCTGTCGAGCCCCGAGTGCCTCACCCAGGCCATCTATATGGTTGTTCCACGTTTCCCAATCAGCAATGATCGCCCTTCGATCGCCGCGCCCCAGTGGCAGGAACCGCTGACCCCAGACCTCTGCTACATGCAGGGCCTCAAGTCCCGCAGCGCAGTGGAGACCTCTCTCATGCGCAAGTACTACCTCTTCCTGCTCTTTTCTGTCCTGTTCATCTTCATGGTCGCGACGCAGTGGGCGGAGCTGGTCGCCAAGCTGAGCAAGAACCCGACGAAAGTAAGTACATCACCTGTAAGCCGGTGGATAACGCTGACCCCAGATCCCCGAAAAACTCGCCAAGGCCCTGCAAGCATCCAACACCCGCAACTTCATGGTCTCCTACATCATGCTGCAGGGCGTCGGCCTCACGCCTCTCAAACTTCTTAACCTCGGCCCACTCTTCTTCCTCGCCTGGAACCGGCTCTGGGCCAAGACACCCCGCGATTTCGCAGAAGCCAACGCCCCACCCCAGATCAACTACGGATGGGTGTACCCCCAGGGCCTGCTCGTCTTCACCATCGCCCTGATCTACAGTGTCGAGTCGCCCCTCATCCTCATCTTCGCGTCTGTCTACTTTGCCCTCAATTGTAAGCCCACCCCCTGCTACCCTCCCCACTCATTCAGACCTCGTATTCAAATACAAACTCCTCTTCATCTACTTCAAGCCCTTCGAGTCCCGCGGCGAGGCATGGGGCATCACCTTCCGCCGCGTGCTCTGGAGCCTCATTCTCTTCCAGACCTTTGTCACCGGCCTCTTCTCCCTCCGCAAACTCTTCCACCTGACCGTCTTCATGCTCCCGCTCCTCGGGTATACCGTGTGGTGGGGCTACACCATGATGCACGACTTCACCCCGCTCGGCGAGCACACAGCCCTGAGCAGCATCTGCGACGTCCAGCGCGGCGAGGAGATGGAGGGCGTGATAGGCGTCGCCGACGACCCCGCATCGCGCTCCCAGACCGGCCTCAACCACCGCCGCTACGCCGTCAACGACGACACGCTGTACGTCGCCCCCAGTTCCGAGCACACCGACTACTCCCAGCCGCCGATGAATGTGTTCTACTGGGGCATCCTGAACACAGGGAGGAGGCGGTACGGCGAGCCCGCGCTGAGTGGGAAGCTCCCTGAGCCGTGGCTCCCCGCCGTGGCTCGTGAGCCCGCGTTCGGCGACGGAGCGGCAGAGCGGCGCGGGGTGGTGTTGAGCTTAAGGAGGAAGATGCGCAAGCGCCTCCGCAGGTCCCAGAGCGACGCAGAGGACAATGGGCAGCCCAGGCCGGGGGCAGCGCAGGCGATGGCGGATGCGCTGATACTGGGCAGGGCGGAGCAGGAGGCAAGAGCGGCGTCGCAGTATCCCTCTAGCACGTCGACACCCGCGAACCCATGGGCCCGCACGTCGGAGCCGCCAACACTCCGCCAGCCGAGCTTCGAGTGGCGGTCGGGGGCGATGCATCTCCCGGATGAGCATGCGTGGGATACGCCGGACGACGAGGAGGACGAGGACGAGGATGCGACGCCGTCGGGGGATGGGGAGGAGCCCGCGAGTCCGGTGAGTGGGGCGGCGTTGGGATTGACTCTGAGAACTAATCGAGTATGACTTACGACGTACTTGTACCTTGACTTGACCTGTTCTGATTCCTTGCCTGTTGCTCTCATTCTGCACCTTGCCTTCTGCCTCCATCCTGTAGCTTAATGTGCCTTCATTTTGCCCCATCCACACCCTGGCCTTCTTGACCGGTGCTTAGCTAACACCAGTCGACGTACTACCACCGCCCGCACCGCAGGCGCACGCTGTCCGGCAGCTCGCGATGATATAAGGACGACTTGTATATGCATGGTGATGACTTGTGAGGCCCAGAGAGGTGCTCTTCCAATCGCGACGCGCAGTGGCAGCGCACTGTAACTGGTCCTAGGAAACAGAGTGGCAGGTCCCAGTACAGTACACTGCGCACAGCTATAATGATATCTTGACTGTCGATGTCTGCATCATTTTGATCAGGTCAGCTTACTCAGTAGTAGTGCAGGCAAGAGCATCGGACTAAGAGAAGCCCACACAGTGCAGACCGGCTCGACCAGCCGCAGATTGATTATCTGGTATCTCAATGCCCGCTACGTTTGCTCGCCCAACGCCTGTTCGCTCGCTCAGCCAGCCGATAGCGGCCACTGACAATGTGGGCACATCATCTCTCCCAAGTCATTACCCCATGAATGTTCATGCACGACTTGCGATGCCATCAAGGAGATGCGTCCAACGGTTGTGGTGAAGGACAGCTATAGGTGACGGCAGCCAAGTAGTAGCATCCCTACGGTGGGACCCAACTGCAGGCAAGCCTTCAACGGTCAGTTCACGCGCAAGGGACACAGGATATACCAGCGAGAGACTCTGACTCTGCCAGTGCACAAGATCCATGATAGGCAACTTCCACATGCATTATGCACTAACGCGGTGCATGCATGAGGTTTGGCAGTCAGTCTGTCAATACAGTGCTGCAACGCAGTAACCACTTCCCCTCCAATTTGCCACACTCGGAGTTTCGGGACATCTCGGCGGCACTCACTCTCTCTCTCTGGCCGTCGTCGCTGGCTGGCTGCTGCTCGTCGTCGCTGTCAACGATCAACGACTACCACCACAACACCACCACCAAAACATCACCAACATGTCGGCCTGGCGCGATATTATGACGTGCGTATTGTATTGTGCAGCGGGAAAGGGTGCGGTAGCTGACTGAGTGCTTGTTGACGATTGACGACTCATCGCTTCAACGACTCGTTACATGGACATCGTATCCTGGCGCTCCTTCCTATCTTCGTTCGACGTTCGATGTTCGACGACTACCTGCGACCTACCCTGCTGTCTTCTACGACCTTGCGACATGTTCATCACACTCACTGAAACAAACATGCCCGTAATGCGTTGTGGTCGCTGCCTCTACGTTCGTCTCGATCTGACTGATGATATGACGACGATCGCAACATTTCATTTCGAATCATGATCCCAATCTCGAATCTGTCTCGACGAACTCCTCGACGATGTCACTGCCTTCCTCGATCGACCTCCATTCATGCTCCGGCGATCGACGCGCCTCATATATGGTCACAACATTTCCTGCGGTCCCCCGACAGTTGGAACAAGTACACCCAGATCGCCTCGCGCGCGGTCCGCACTGCGCTCAACGAGACCGAGCGTGTTGCCGCTGAGAAGCGTGCCACCGTTGGCGTGTGAGTATGCGTGTGGGAGATGGGATCGGGCAATGGGCAATGGGCAAGGAGGAGGTGCTGGAGTGCTACTGGTTTGGCGTATGGAAGGAAGAAGGGGTGGAGAGCAAAGAGCGCACTGTTATTCTCTGCCGGGTACTGTCGACCTGCAGGAATTTTCCAGCAGTTGGAAGCCAGAGATTGATACGGGACGCACGCAGCGGTGCTTCGCGTTGCCCCGTCATCGCAAAACGTCGCAGAGCAGACAGTGCTTCAATTCCTGCCCAGTTCTCTGCTTGTTCGTCCCGGGACCCGCATATACCCTGTCGAATTCAGCATCGCTGACCCGCAGCAAGTTCCAGAAGTGGGAGAACGGACAGGCCTCCGAGTCCAAGTTCGTCATCCCCCAGAAGCAGCAGTAGAGGTGGACATAGAAGGATGCACTTGGTAAAATCGTCGAGCGGGGTGTTGTCCGCGGAGAAGAGGGTTCAGTAATCAATCGCTCATGAGTTGCTACATCTGTGGAGTTGACTGAGACGATAACTGCTGCCTATCACTTGGGCAGCCTGTCATATGTGCCCAAGTCAGTCGCGATGTGCGTGCCATAGGGTACACTGTCGCACCAGACTGGTAAGGATCAGCCGCTGGTGTGGACATGATCAGCCGGCTTCTTTTAAGGCTTCGACAGCAGCGATGGCACTAGTCTCTATGCCCGTGTAAACACTTTGACTCTCGCATCTCAGCTCTACAGTGCATAGCAGCATGATGCCCACACCATACGCCTCCTCTATGCATGCTCTGCGTTCCATACATGTCCTGTGATCCTGTGACGACTAGAATAGCACATCGTAGTCACTCTCCAGGACCGGCCAATTACTCCCGGACTACCTCGCAACACGCGCCATCAGACCCCGCGGTACCATCAGTCATCACTGCTCCGAGCCCACTACTCCTATCCACTTCCACCCCCAACTCATACACCGCACATCTCCATCATCCTCGAGCAACGACCGCGCCTGTGATGCAGGCTCGAAGGTGGGACGGAAACGCGCGTGCAGGCGTCGGCGCGTGTCCCCCATCGCCACCAGTCGTCTCCTCCTCGCCCTCCCCCTCGGCGTCGTCGCCTCCCACACGGACGTCGTCGCCCTCGGCTGCTGCTGCGGCTGCCTCCTCGTCCTCGTCCTCGTCCTCGCCTTCGTTCCGCTCGTTCGGACCAGGGAGGTCAGGCGGGTTCCACCTGAGCGCATCTGCAAGCCATCCGAAACAGGCGCATACCCATGTGCATGCGCAGCATACGAGCCAGCTGACGGCGCCCCACTCGCCGAACTCGCCGAGTAGCTCGGCGGTCGCCCAGCCCGTCAATATCCCCGCGCAGGCGCTCTCGCCGCCAACGCCGGCCCCGAGTCCCACTCCGACTGAGAAGTGGCATGCGCCGTCGTCTCTAACCAGGGCGGCGAAGCGTGACGATGAGCAAGGGGAGCAGAGTGAGTCGCAAGTCAAGGTGGGAGGTTCGGGGTACTGACGCTTCGCTCGTTTCGGATCCGAATCCGACCACACAACATTACAACTCTTTTGTCTTTGCACTTTCGCGTTGGGTAACAGCAGCAAGCGCACTCCTGGAACAGTTCCGAGGCTTGGACAAGGGCGAGCGCTTCGCCTTCCTCTCCTCGCTTGTTGGAGAGCTGCAACTGAACGAGGCACTAGTCGTCTCGAGCAAGATCTCGCCGCGACTAAAACGCGACTTTCTGAGCGACCTTCCGGTGGAACTTGCACTCCACTGTGTTAGCTTTATCGACGATGCTCGCACACTCGGACGCGCAATGCAGGTATGCAAGTACTGGCATGCGCTGCTCCAGGACGAGAGCAAGTGGAAGGAGATGCACGACCGGAAGCTCTACCGCCCACAGCTGTCGAACCACTCTTCCTCTGCTCCGCCACCACGGACTGCAGGAGGTAGCTCTTGCAACGCACTCGTGCCGGGCGGCCCTGAGCGCCGGAAGCCGCCATTCGCACCTGCGTGGCGGCTCCAGTCCTCGCCACAGATCCGCCAGCTGCCGAACCAGCCGCAGACGTACCGCGAGAAGTTCCGGGACGCGTACCTCACCGAGACGAACTGGCTGCGCGGTGGACGACTCCTCACAAAGCACTCGTCCATGGGTGACAGCGTGGTGACGTCCCTGGTAGTCAACGACGAGTACATTATCATCGGCATGGGCAACTCGGAGATCCACGTCTTCGACGCCGCCACGGGCCACTACAGGCTGCCGCTGCTGGGACATGAGCTTGGTGTCTGGGCGCTGGTCGTTGTAGCACCGCCGAAACGCCCATTGCGACGCGACGCGAACTCACGCTCCTCCTCCTCGTCGTCTGGGCCATCGTGGCGCTCATCAGCTGCTGCGGACGGTGCTACGAGCCGATACGCCAGCAGCGACCCATGTGGCTCAGTGACAGGGTGGGGCATTAAACGCACCCTCGTGGTGTCTGGTGGCTGTGACCGCACTGTGCGTGTGTGGGATGTCATCACAGGCGAGTGTGTCTGGACAATGCCGGGCCATTCGTCAACCATCCGATGCCTGAAAGTGCTAGAGGGCCGGCCGGTGGCGGTCTCAGGTTCGCGTGACGGCACACTGCGTGTGTGGGACATTGACCGCGGTCGTCTGCTCCGCGACCTGACGGGACACGATGCCAGTGTCAGGTGCATCGAGGTCGCGGGAAACAAGGTGGTCTCTGGATCATACGACTATACCTGTCGAGTGAGTAGGGTAGTAGAAGCTGACGCTGACTGTAGCTCTGGGACGTGGACACCGGCGAGTGCCTGCAGGTCTTCGAGGGGCACTACCACCAGATCTACGCCATCGCGTTCGATGGCGAGCGTGTCATGTCTGGCTCGCTCGACTCAACCGTGCGTGTCTGGGACGCCAAGTCGGGCGAGTGCCTCGCCATCCTGCAAGGCCATACGTCTCTTGTCGGCCAGCTGCAGCTCTCAGGCGACCGCCTGATCACTGGCGGGTCGGATGGGCGAGTGATCGTCTTCGACCTGAACGACTACAGCTGCGTCCACCGCCTCTGTGCGCACGACAACAGCGTCACCTGCCTGCAGTTTGACGACCGGTTCATCGTCTCAGGCGGAAATGACGGCCGCGTCAAGCTCTGGGACGTGAATACTGGCCAGTTCATCCGCGAGCTCACACAGCCGTGTGATGTTATCTGGCGCATTGGCTTCCGTAATGACAAGTGTGCGATCCTCTGCCAACGACACGGACGAACTGTCCTGGAGGTTATCGGCTTCCGCCCGCAGGACGAGCAAATACGCCCTTCGATCTCCCGGACTGCTGAGTGGTAGCCCCAGCGAAGCATAGCACCCTCCCTCAGCCTTTGCATGTGTACTTGTAGTTAGTGTACAGACCACTGTAATGTCATCTTGTTGTTCACCACGCAAATATCACGCATTAGCGAAGCACAGAGGGTGTTGAAAAGAGACCTGCAAAACAGGAGTGAGGCCGTTGAGTGTTGACAGAAAAGCTTCCGTCCGCTCAATGATCTTACAAGTCGCCACCCACCACCTGTCGGCACTCTTCAACTCACCTCTACACCTCCGCACCCACCCCACCCCAGAACTCGGTCAAGATGGGAGGCGGCGACCTGAACATGAAGAAGAGCTGGCACCCGGCCCTCCTGGTCAACCAGGAGAAGGTCTGGAAGGCCGAAAAGCAGGCGATCGAGGAGAAAAAGGCGCTCCAGCAGCTCCGTAAAGAGCGAGAAGAGGAGCGCCAGCTTGCCGAGCTGCAGCGCATGCAGGAGGCCGCGACGGGTCGGAAGAGGGTCGAGAAGCTCGACTGGATGTATGCTGCGCCGACGAGTGGCGATGGGATGGGCGGGAAGTTCAGCGAGCGCGAGCTGGAGGACTACCTGCTTGGAAAGAAGAGGGTCGACGAGGCGCTCCGAAACACGGACAAGGAGGTGAGTAAACTGTGGAGTAGAGTGTAGGAATTGCTGCTGACGACAGGCCCTTGGCAACTCGCACAAAGACTTCATCGCAGTGCAGAACGCAAACACTGCTCGCGACACGGCTGCCAAGATCCGCGAGGACCCCATGCTGGCGATGAAGAAGGCTGAACAGGCTGCGTTGCAGGCGCTCATGAACCGGCCTGATGTGCGTCGGCAGCTCAGGGCGAAGCGAGAGGGGCGGGATGGCGAGGGGGAGAGCAAGGAGGAGAGGAGGAGGCGCAAGGAGGAGAAGGAGAGGAGGAGGGCTGAGAGGGGTGAGAGGCGCGAGAGGCGCGAGGGGCGTGATCGCGATGGGCATCGGAGTGATCGTGAGCACAGGCGACACAGGGATGAGGATGGCGAGTATCGACGGCGCAGGGACGATGACGATGATGACTATCGGCGACACAGGGGCAACGATGACGATCGGAGGCGGCGCAGCTCGAGGTCAAGCTCGCCCAGGAGGCGTGATCGTGACTCGCCAAGGAGTGAGAGGCGTGATCGTTCGCCGAGGAGTGACAGGCGTGATCCCTCTCCAAGGAGTGACAGGCGTGATCGCTCACCGAGGAGTGAAAGGCGCGACGACAGCCATCGTAGTCGCGACGATCGTTCTCGAGCAGAGCGCTCACCGGATCGTGATAGGCGTCGGCGATCAAGGTCGGCTGTGGATGATCGCAATGGCTATAGTGACCGTGAACGCAATGGCCATCACAGGACGGATGGAGCCAGGGAAGGCTCTGCAGACGTCCGCTCTCGGGACAGGCCATACCACGACGATCGTGACCGACGCGACGATCGCGAGCAACGCAATGGTCGCAGCCCGCCCCCACCCCCACGTCGCTACGAGGCAGACAGAAAGCCATACCCTCCCCGCGAGGATCGCCGACCACCACCGCCGCCTTCGAAGGCCTCCAGCAATCACCTTGACGAGATGCGTGCCGCCCGCCTAGCTGCCATGTCCCAGACTGCCGAGCAGCTGTACGCGGAGCGCTCTACCAAGGTCGCCCAGCGGGAGGAGGAGGAGCGCAAGATCCTCGAGAGGGAGGAGGCAGCACGTGCGCGCTACCACAAGGACGAGGCTGCTGGTCTGTTTATGAAGCACCAGGAGGCGCTTGGTGGCCAGGTGGGGCTTGCCGAGTCGCTGCAGAGGCGTGCTGGGAGGGGTTTGCTGAAGGAGATCTAGTCGCTTGTATCAATCAGTTTATGCCAGCACTCTTATATCTGTACACTATGTTCGCTGCCGCGGTCTCTTCGCAATGTCCATGCAAGCGTAAGACTGAATGCTCTTAACTTGCATGTTGGAAGTCGATGGCAGATGCATACATGGTGCTTCATGGTGATGGAAAAGAAACACAAACACAGGTCGCGGAAAATTACCCGTAGTGGCAATCCTGATCTTTACCAGAGTCGCGTTTCGTGTCAACAAGCCGCGTTTTGCCTGGCCACCAAAGTGATCCAGCTCTTACTTGACTACTTGCACTCGTTGCTTCGCGTTTCTGATACTCTCCATACCGGATCTCGCACACCCCACCCCCTGGGAGCGGACAAGCATGCCCCCCGTCTCGTCGTTGGCGGGCATACTGGACTCGCCGGCGGGGTCGTCGAATGGCTCGACGGTCCTCGGCGGACAGGCGGGCATGACGACGCTGCCTGATGTGTCGCTTGGGTCACTGGGGTCGAGCTTTCATTCTGCGCAGGAGGGAGACGGGGACTATGGACATGGACAGGAGCAGCATGTGAAGGGTGAGTGATACGTGGGGGTTCATGTCTTGTGTACGTGTTGTAGTGTGCAGAGTATAATCGCTCATCCAAAATCGATCATGGCAGTAGCGATACATGTAGGAGACCCCGCTGACAGCAGCCAAACCGAGAGAGTTCCACACCCCCGGCCCAGTTCCGTCAGCAGTCATGGCTTCGCCCCCGGCTAGCGCGTACCCTCCACAACGGCGACGAAGCCGCCTGTCCACTGCTCATCGTCCTGAAGACTGGGGGTCTGACGACGACGATGAGGCGCTCGAAGCACGGTACGGCAACTCGAGGGAGGAGGACGATGGGCTCGCGTCTCTATCAATGAGCCAGAGGGCTATGCGGACTCCAACACTGTCCAGGAGCAAGCGGTCAGGCAGGCATAGCGTCGCTGCTGGTCCATCGGCCATGACGCTACGAGAACAGGAGCAGGTGAGTGAGCTGTGTGCAGGACAGGGCTGACGGCTAGAACGTCGATGCATTGCAGAAGGAGAATTTCAATCTCCAGCTCGAGAACCACTTCCTGAAGGAGAGGCTGGCGAGTATGGCTCCTGATCATATCGAATCTGCGTTGAACGAGAATGTCAAGCTCAAGCTCGAGGTGGTGAACCTCGCCAAGGAGTTGAAGAAGTGCAAGAAGCTCCTCATGCAGCAAGATCGAGATCTTGCAGCAGCGGCGAAGGAGAGGGGAAGTCGCCAGGATGCTGGGCGCCACGGGTCGTCGTCGGAGACGAAGGAGCTCGAGGGCCTGTGGCGCGACGAGAAGGACAAGCGCACGGCGCTGGAGGAGGATCTCGAGCAATTGCGTGAGGAGACTACAAGTAGGATCCGCGCGCTTGAGGACGAGCTCGACTCGGCACGAGGGCAGCTCGACGACCAGGCTGAGGAGATTGCGCAGCTGCGCGACGTTGCTGACCGGGCTGAGGACGAGCTCGACCAGGCCAAGGCAGAGGCACGGGGTCTCGGCGAGAGTGTGGGGATGGGCAGGGGACGAGAGAATCGCATGCTGCAGAAGCTAGAGCAGGAGAATGCCGAGCTCCAGAGCGAGATTGACGAGCTGAGGAAACAGCCAAATCAGGACACCGAGCTGCAGGAGCAGGTCAATGAGCTGAGGGACAAGTTTGCTGCTGCTCAGCTGGACTTGGATCGCAGGGACGAAGAGATCGAGGAGCTCAACAACGAGATCGACCTCAAGGTCCAGGACCACGAGAAGGAGATACAGCAGGTCGAAGCGGAGTGGCGAGACGAGGTGCTCGAGGCTCGTGCTCAGGTGGACGAGCTGCGTGACATCCTGCAAGAGCGTGAGCAGGAGCTCGAGGATATGCGGAAGGTGCTGCTTGAGCGTGAGGACGAGCTCCTGGCTGTCAGGGATCGCGTTGCCGAACTCGAGGCGGACAAGGCTGAGACTCATGACCGGCTAGAGGAGACGCTGCGCAACATCGACATGGACAATGTGGAGAAGGAGCAGGATCTCGTTGCGGCGAATGCCGAGGTGCAGACGGTACGTGCAGGGCAGATAGAGGTGCTGACAGTAGCTCGGACAACGCGTGTTCGATCTCGAGGAGATGATCGAGGAGCAGCGTGCTCGGGAAGCTGAGCTTAGCGAGGAGCTGCAACGTACAGATGAGGAGAAGCAGCACTACGCCGAGCTCGTTACTGCCCTCAAGGACGCGCGCAAGAAGGCTCAGGACGAGCGCGATCAGCTCGAGGAGCATGTGAACCGCCTCGAGGCTGAGCGCAAGGAGGACGCTGAGCACCACAGGCGTGCGCTCGCCAGCCGCGACCAGGTCAACGAGCGCATCACTGCGGAGCTCGAGGCTGCCCGAGACCGTGTGGCTATGCGTGACCGCGACTTGGTGTCTGTGCAGAATGCCCTGAGATCATTGGAGGATGAGCACCGCAAGATCGGCGACGAGCGGTCGTCAGACCAGCGCTCGCTTGGTCTCGAAGTTGAGCGGCTGCAGCGCGACCTTTCACGCTGTGAGGATGAGTTGGATCGCGCACGTGAGGAGCTGCGTGAGCGCGAGCAGGCATTGCAAGACCGCGACCTGGAGCTGTCCGAGCTTATCGACAAGCAGCGCAGTGTGGAGACCAAGCTGGCGACTGAGCGGCAGGGCCGGCTGGCGATCTCGGACAAGCTGGACGAGATGGCCAAGACTGCGAAGCAGCACGAGCGCGAGGCCGCGACTCTGCGGGAGCGGCTGGAGAACATCGAGCCGCTGCTCACGTCGACTCAGAATGAGCGGTCGCAGCTGCAGAAGCAGAGCGAGCAGCAGCGACAAGAACGGACTGAGCTGCTCCTGCGGGTGTTCAAGGATCTCAACAGGTTCCTGGGCACTGAGGATAATGCTACGCCTGCAAACTTTGGCGTCTTCAGAGACACATTGCTTCAGCGCCTCCGCGCTATCGGCTCTGCACGGTCAGAGTTCGACAAGCGCATCAAGGAGGTCGAGGGCAACATGGAACGCAAGATGGCGGGCATCAAGCGGCAGCTGGATGCCAAGTGGCGCGCACTTGATGGCTTCGAGGCTAGTGTCAAGAAGCTCGAGCTGCAGCGGAGCCAGCTCCGCACCAGAGCGGCACAGCACCAGGGTGAACTCGAGGCCGCGAAGAGCAAGAACGCCGAGCTGCAGCGCGAGATCAAAATCCTCAAGGGCGGTGCTGGGTCGAGCCACACGCGATCTCAGAGCGGCAGTGGCAGTGGCAGTGGCAGTGCCACTGGTGCCGCTAGCAGCAGCAGCAACGGCGACGCACTGGCACAGCTCCGGGCCATGTCTGAGCGGGCTGAGAAGGCCGAGCGGAGGGCGAAGGCGGCCGGTGCGACGATCGAGGATCTCCAGAAGCGGGTGGAGGAGTTAAGTAGCCGGTCGGGTGCGGCTGAGAGCAAGTGGGAGGCAAGGGTCAAGGAGTACGAGAGCCGCCTCAAGAAGGCAGAGGAGAAGGTCAAGGCGGAGAAGCAGGGCGGCAAGGAGAGGGCCAAGCAGCTGGAGGAGCAGGTCCGGTGGGTACTAGCATTCACAATAGATGTGGGTTGCAGCTGACGACAGCGACTTGGAGCGACAAGTGGAGCTGGTGAAGAAGCAAAACAAGCGAGCCGAGGGGGTTGTGGCGAACGCTGCGCACTTGTTAGAGTGATGCGTGGAGTAGACGGCGGAGGAGTAGTTGGGCTGGGTTGGATTGTAGGATATGCTGGGGTCTGCATGTGTGTACCTTCTGGGAGTAACAGGTCTCAAGGTCGAAGTATATAGACGGAGGGGGCCAAAGACGCCGTGTTTACTCTGCAGCTTGCTCTGGGAATGTCTCTGATCATCTCGCCATGCGTAGGCCGATGATACATACGAGGGACCTTTCGACAGCGAGGTTGAGATTGCTCAAACATGTAGGCGGGTACAAAGATCGGCCACAGTCGAGCGTGGAGGGATATCGTTTGTCACCGTCCTATCCCTCTACATACTGTATTGCTTCCTCGCACCATTCGTCCCTCTCTCACCTCTTATCCTCAGGTGCTTGCATATCTCCCATCCATGTCCGCAAGTGTCAAACGTAACGTGGACTTCGATAACGACTTTAGGACTGAGGAATCTCAGCTGACCTTCTTTCTGCTTCTAACCCACTTGCAAGACAGCGCTTGCAGTGACTGCCCGATTCAGACCCGACAAGCGAGGAAAGTCTAACGACGCCGCACACGGGATGCTGAGCTCTTTCCGAGTCCAGAGCCATGACCTCTATCTACTCATGACAAGCATATCACGAGCTCAAGGAATGGAGACCGGGTCCAATGCCGGCATGCAATAGAGGCGATGTCCACGCGATGCCGTACACCTGTGGCCTGTTTACCAGTGCACTGTAGCACCTGCTTCGCTCTCGCATGCTGGCTGGCCTTTGTATGCCTTCTGAGTCTATGCTTAGCTCGCCGCGCTTATCTGCTCAGCTCGGCATTCCAGAGCACGCACACTCGTCCCGATGGCGCCTACGCGACTGACTAGTCCTGTCCATTGGTCCTCACTGCGTCACGCGTTTTGTGTCTCGGCGCGATGATCTGCTTAGCTGCCTAGCGGTATCTACGCGACTGCTACTGCTGACTGCAGATGGTGCCGCCAGTCGGCAGGTGTCGATCCTGACGACTCTTGCTTCCCTACTGCTCACTGATGAAGCCCTGGATGTTATCGAAGCATATGTCGGTGAACGCAGGAGTCGACAAGGTGCGGCATATACAACAGGCTCGACTGAATATGGACCTGAGGACAAGACGGGACAAGCTAGAAGCCACCGGGAGTCGGATGGCTGCAGCCACCTGAGTAGTGCGTGCCTCGCCTTTTCCGGCTTCACTTAACCTTGTTCTTTTGCATCTTGTTGTTGCTCTTCTGTGGTCTCCAGATCGGCTTCCCGCCAAAGTCTATCTCGCGCGGGACATGTTCCTCACCAGAGCTCACCGTACGAGCGTTTAAGCGCTCAGGACATCGGAGGAGTTAGAAGCTGCTGAAACAGAGCTTGAGCTGCGAACTCAACATACTAAGGGTTGGTTGTTATCTGACCCCACAGTGTTACGGCAGACCAGGGGTTTGTTGATCCCAAGTCTGCCTCTAAGGTCACTCGCTCTGGGCGCGTGATAGATGCTGCAGAGTCTTGCATGGAGCGTGCGCGAGTGTCGATGAATTGCACGGCACCGTAGACGACACGGCACCGTAGACGAAGGGAAGTTTAGCTAGGGCAGAGGTGCGCGATGCCGATGTACCGAGGCACAAGGGGATGTTGGTGGATCGGCTGTGTGGAGATGCAGCCAAGGCAGTCACGACGGAAAGTATATGACAAGCTGGGTGGAACTGGGGACCACTGCATCTCTTTCTGACATCTCTCAGCAGCCATGAGACGTCTGCTGTTGGCGCTGGGTGTGCTTAGTGGCGCAATGGCAGCGCTCACTGGTACATCAGTGTGTAATCCTGTGAGTGTGGCGCCACGCCGCTCGTAACAGCTTGCTGACCGGCCGCAGATCATCTGCACCACTGCTACTCGGGACACTGAGAAGGGGATCGATACATGTACGCGTCGGAGCAGGGGCGAGGCTGATGCGAACAGATACATTGACACCGGTGAAGCCGCCAGAGCCGTTCGGCTGGCTGGCAGCAGGATGGGGAGAGCGTATGCGTGCGTAGTAGGGATAGAGCAGGAGCTGATATTCTAGCGCACTCGCCGTTAGTGATCATGTGGCCGAACCAAGACGGCTCGTTCACGCTGTCTCAGCGCATGGCGACAGCGCATAAGGAGCCAGGAGGTAGGACACCAAGTTTGAGGCCGTGCGCTGACTACCAGTCGTTTCCAACCCGCCCCGCATCGCTACGCTGGATCTAGACAAGACATACCACAACAGCTCGGGGACGTCTTTCACCTTCACAGTACCCTCGGATGAGAGGGATATCACGATGATGATCTGGTCGATGTCCCGCGTGAACCCGGGCAACTCGGCGGTCAATGCACGGCTGTTGCAACACACCTGGCATGCTGCAGAGATCCTGAACTTCCAAGCACCATTCGACGCGTCTGCCGCGCCGGAGAAGTCGCTGATCGGCGCTGGGACATCCAAGGCGATGAAGATGAACGGCAAGCCGTCATTCGCGCTCATCGCTCATGTCGTCTGTGGCGCACTAGTCACCATGATGGTCCTCCCAGGCGGCGTTGTCGTACCTCGCATCTCTCGAGGCATCGCGACCTCTCACACCTGGTTCATCTTCCACATGATCAACCAGGGTGTTTTCGCTCTCGGACTTGTCATTGCCGCGTTCAGCATCTCAAGAGGCCACTTCGGCGGCGAGCTGGACACGAAGCATCGAAAGACGGGCACAGCTCTTCTGTCGCTAGTCGGCATCCAGTGTCTAATCGGGCTGTTCGCGCACTTCTACGTTCCCGGAGAGAAAGTCAGGAGGTTCACATTCATGACCAAGCGCGGTCGTGGTCCCTCCAACTTCTTGCACGTTGGCCTCGGCATCATCGTCGTCGCCGTCGGCTGGTCAACGGCATGGACAGGCCTGACGAACGAGTGGACGCGCCGTGGCCACGGCATTCCAGCGTACGGCTTCCGCGTAGGGTGGGGCGTCATCATCATGGTCTGGATCCTCGCGTACTTCCTTGGCGTTGTCTTCTTCCTCCCCAGGCAGCTTCGGATTGAGTCGCGCCAACGCGCATGGGAGCTCAAGGAGCAGAAAAAGTTCTTCCCCTCCGAGTTTGATCTGAAGGAGCGCAACTTCCCAGTGACACCATCTCCGCCGTTGCCGCTGGACACGCACAATGGCGTCCCGGCACCTATCACGACGGGGCATGAGCGCAAGCACTCCCGCAAGCTCTCGTTCCCAGGTACGCCCAAGAGCCCTGTGTCGCCTCGCAGTGGCTTCTCGAGTCCGAAGAGCTGGAACAGCAAAGACACGTTCCGTCGAGGACCAGTCCCGCCACCTTTCCCGACACGCGGCCACCAAAGCACCCTCAGCAAGAGCAGCGGAAGTGGCACAAGTGGGAATGATAGTTACCAGGGAGGGAAGATGGACACTTTCGGCAGGCGCAGCGAAATTCGTGGCAACCCCTTCGCGGACAGCAGTGCGCCATTAGAGACTACATCCCAGTCGTACTCGAGCAGCAGCCTCGCGCGTGACTTGACATTCGGCGACGTGACGGACGATGGCGAGGCATCGGCGGCGGCGACGCCTCCCAGACCGCCGAGGAGGATCTAAAGCGAGCTCGTGTCTGTACAACTAGTAATGCATACATATGGACCTTGCACCATCGCGTGGACCTGCCATATTCCATTGCCCGAATGCTACGCTGTCGGCTAACCGCCATGGCCTCACACGGAATCCTGCTCAGCCGTCTGGATCGCGCCAGTAGATGCAGCCGGACGCCGCCGTGGTGTTGAGGAATCGCCATGCTCGGTCGGGCCGCTACAAGTCTCCCCGAGCAGAGGTTCTTCCTCTCCCCTCTCTCGTCTGCACTTCCGCCACAAGCTGCGGATCGACATGAGCACTCCGCCACCCAGTGCTAGCCACAGCAGACCTTTGATCAAGAAGAACAAGAACAGCTACGATAGGCGTCAGCACCCCCCTCCAAGGGTTGACATACCAGCGTGCCCCCGACCACCCAGTTCCTGTCCACCCAGCGGCGGGATCGAACCCAACGGCAGTGCCATGGCTTCACGCTCTCCGAGCACGGCTTGTCCCTATGGGTCAGCTCAATGCTGACCTGATAAGCCCCACTGAAACCTACCAAGCAGAAGCATAGAATGTGGCCAACACCAGTCCCATTGGCGGTCCCGCTGGCTTTTTGATCTGGCTATTCTTCCTAATCGAGATGGTGTAATTTTCTCTTGGGTCCAGCGGTGCCATCCACAGCGGCGCAAATGCCTCACAAGGTGCAAACGCGTGCAGGGTGTATATATCGAGGTGTGGCTCGCCCTCCCGCTGTATCTTCAGTAGGTTTCTACCGTGGTCGGGCCCCACATTGCCATCGATCTTGACAAATGACGTTCCAAGTGGCACTGAAATGTTCACGACCCAGTCCACGTCCGCACTCCCGTTCGCAGTACTCCGCTCATATAAGTCTCCAATGGCGGTCGACCGCTGATCACCATCGTAGTATGGTTCCGACTTTGTGACAAGGTCGTCTATATGCGTCCTGGTGTGAGCTGTACATCGATTGGTGTGTTGATACGTCCGACTCACGCATCTGTCTCCAGCTCTGTGGTCACTACTGCGCCATAAGACAAAACCTCAGGTGTCTCCTTGCCCCGGTCATTCTCGGGAGTTGAGACCGTGACTCTTGCTCCGACTACCTCGCCGTAATGAGTTTGGACATGGTAGAGTCCATCTGCGGCTCGGTCTTTGCTGAAAATAACACGCGATGCGTTCGGGGCAACGACGCTTACAGCGTCATTGATGTCTCCAGCGCCGACTACATCCAGCAGCAGAGTAATGGACTTGGCCCGTGTGTAGAGCGCAAACTGAGGATGCTTGCTCTCATCGCTCACGACGCGACGCATGGGTGCCCTGATGCCGTCGCATGACATATTCCAGCCGCCGAGGTACTGCGTCTGTCCGTTCAGAGCCGGGAGGTGCACATCGAATGCGAGGCGAGCGCCGTTCGCTGACAATGTACACAGGATCAGCGCCGCTGTGAGAGCCGCGAGGAGTGTCATGGTGATGGGTGGAGTAGAGTTGAGATGGTGTAGTGCACCACCGTGCACTTGTGTGGTCAAGGCGATGTTGCGGTACGAGGAGTGAAGTCACTCCGGAATTGACCGCTGATATGATAAGGATCGGCCTGAAGCTAATCGATAAGGCAATCAGACGGGGTTGGGCTATCATGTGCGTCCTGCAAATGTTCATGACTGTGCCTATATGCTCACACAAGACACGAGTCTATGCATCAGTGCAAGCATCTGAGAAGAGGAGTGAGAGGATGACAATGTGCATGTGCCGAACAGCATAGAAAATGTGCGCGAGATAGACCCCGGATCGCTGTTTGACGTTGTAACTGAAATGTCACCTCTGTGTTGTGTTTGTCCCCTGTCCGGCAGCAGGTTGCCAAAGGGCTCCTCAGCCTCAGCGTCACCTCGTTGAAGCTTGATCGGAGGTCGGGGATGAGTGTCGCTGACTTGTGCCAGTGCAAAGATGTAGGAAATACAGTCCATGGGTGTTTCTCGTAACTAGCTGGAATCGACCAAATGTTCAGTACTCTGCCAACTCTATGTCGAGTTGATATTTCTAGGTGATGTGACTCAGCTTCAATACCTCAAGAGCATGATTTAGCAACCTCACATGTCCCAATGAAGTATAATACATCCGTCCTGCGGCACAATGCGCTACGTAGAACACAAAGATCGTCTAGACACATGCCATCTAGGCATACACAAAAGCCATCAAGGCGATCACGATCGTCGAGATCGTGGAGCCGTCAAGGCACAGGGCCACTGGGGCCAGAATTCAAGCAAGAGACTATGTCTCTCTCTATTCCAACCAGATACGAGCTCGCGCTCATCTCAGACGAGAGACAACCGCTTACTGGCATATAGCAGAGCCAGTCTCGGTGAAGCGGCACTCGTTGTCGCACTGCGCGACCTCCTCCCAGCCGACGGTGGTCGTGGTCTGGTAGTTGCACACCTGGAGGGCCTTGCCGGCGCAGCGCCACTTGCCGAACTCGCAGTCGGCGACGACAGCCGAGGGGGCGGCTGAAGGCGCAGCAGACTCGGCAGCAGGCTCGGCAGTGGACTCGGCGGCGGACTCGGCAGCAGACTCGGCGGAGATAGTCACAGTGTAGGCTGCAGCCGAGGCAGAGGACGCAGCCGACGAGACCT
The DNA here is from genome assembly GCA_002335625.1 of Cutaneotrichosporon cyanovorans. Lineage (NCBI taxonomy): Eukaryota > Fungi > Basidiomycota > Tremellomycetes > Trichosporonales > Trichosporonaceae > Cutaneotrichosporon > Cutaneotrichosporon cyanovorans. The sequence goes on along the minus strand of BEDZ01000026.1, from coordinate 202,885 downwards.
CGGCCTGGGCAGACTCGACAGCGGAGGCGACGAAGGGCTCGGCGGCGAGGTTGTCGGCCTTGAGCTCGCCTGGCGCGGAGGTGGTGGAGGGAGCCGGGGCGGCGGAGGAGGAAGTGGCCTCGGACGAAGGGGCTGGGGCGGAAGAGGGCGCAGCCTCGGACGAGGAGGGCGCAGGAGCCTCGGACGAAGTAGGAGCCGGGGCAGGCGCCTCAGAGGACGACTGAGGCTGGGGCTGGGGCTGAGTGGGAGGCGCAGGAGGGGCACCGAGCGAGGCTGAAAGGTCGTTGTCGATGACCTTCACAGTGATACCCTCCGGGTTGTTGCCGCAGCTGCCGCCCGAAGCAGCGATAAAGCCCTTGGCGCTCAAGTCGATGATCGAGGCCGAGGCGCACGCGGCACAGCCGTCCCAGAGGATAAACGGTCCCTCGTCGATCGTGATCTGCTTGCCCGAGGCGTCGAAGAGCTGCACCTCCTTGCCGCACCACTGAGCCTTGTTGTTCGAGACCATGTTGGCGTTCATGGCCACGATGCGGTTCGAGCCCCAGCCGTTCAGGGAGCGGTAGTCGGTGTTGCCGTTGCAGAAGGGGATGCCGTCGTTGATGCCAGAGGTCACCGCCCACTTCTCCGGGAAGGGGCCGCCGTTCTGGATCCCGCAGCGGTCGGACGAGTCGAGGTCGTAGTAGCTGGGGTCAGCGAAGCTCAGGCGGGTGACGGCTGAGTCGGGATTAACTTACACAGTGGCACGGTAGCCAGAGCCCTCAAAAAGGACATTCTGGGCACGAGCAAGAACCGCAAGAGCAAGGAAAGAGACAGTGGCAGTGAACATAGTGAGTGTGAGATGGGGTGTAGATGTGGTGTGATGCAGCCGGTGCAGTGAGTTGTTGGAGTTCTTGGGAGTCCTCTGGAGTCCTTTTGGAGTGCGTGAGTGGGTGAGAGAGTGTCTGGGGGAGTTGCAATGAGTGTGGTGAACGAGTGATGAGCCAGCTGCTTCTATATAGCTGAGCAAATGAACCACTGCACAAGCGCTTGGACCGTGCTGAAGCGGACGTAGAGAGAGGAAGAGGGCAGAGTACGAGTGGATGAAGAATGGGGTGGTTACATTACCACATCTTGCATTCCAGTCCACTACCGCAACGCTCACTCGGCGAGGTCGGCGTCGCGATGCGGTTACAGCACGTACGCGCGCTCATTTTCGCTCGACATTAGCGTGTCTCTGGCGATCCAGCGCGTCGCCTACAGAGAAAGTTTAAAAATACTGGTAAATCGCCCTTATCCATCCTCCATGTGCCAAGAATGCCCTGTTTTGCTGTCGACAGTGTCCTGGCGAGTTCTGGCCCTCTGCTGCTTGTGGACCTCATTTTCAGGGGACCCGACACAGAACTGGACGACCTGGATGGGCACTTGGGCAGGTTGTGTTTTGCCGAAAGCCAATGTTGATGGCCAGGGTAGTACCACGCACTTTGACAGCGCACTCAACCAGCTTTGTTGCAGTATCCTGTAAAACGCTGCACATGCATTGCGATCACGATCATACGAGCAGCCACTACTCTCGTACTTGCTCTCGTACTTGCTCTCGTACACTCTCGTATGCTGTCAGCAGCACGCGCCTTTGTCACCGGAGAATACATGAATTGACCAGGGAGCGTGTTTCTGCGTGGCTCAGCGCGTTTCTCCCTAGAGGCGCTCGAAGTTGATTACCCCGAAAAAAAAAACTTATCAAGCCTGGAACCGTCACAGGCGTATACAGATTGTAATCAGCTGGGCTGTATGGCTTGTCTGAGCGCTAGGAATGACTTCCAGTCGCAGCGAGGGGCTGCTTGACAAAGCCACTGACTCACCTCACATCGCAGATCCCCGGCAAGGCGACGGCGCAACGGACGTCTGAGGCGTCAAGGCGTACGAGGCTTGCCTTGGCCGCAGCGGAGAGGGAGCACCCTTGTCTTCTGCCTCTAATCGTGGCGTCTGTCTAGTTCCGAGACTATGTCCACCTGTGTCGGAGGGGAAGGGGAGCGGCAGAGCAGTCAATGTACCAGATTACGAAGAGATTACGGCGTCAAGCTCGCTGTCGGAATCTGCCGCCGCATCGGCAAGCGACGTATGTCTTGCAGTTTTGCTGAGTAGGTCTTTGGAGCAACGACAGTCTTCAGACCCTCGCTTCGATGCGCCGGAGTCGCAGTTACAGCCTGAGCAAATTCAAAAGTTACTGCGCTACCAGGGCAGGACACCACCGAAGGATCGCCCAAGTCTGTACCCGCAAGGCTTGCTCGCTTGAGTCTCCACACTCCCCACCCTACCCTGCAGCACCCCAGATTCCAGCAATGGCATGGCATGCGTGCAGAGCACAGTGCCGCACAGTGCGCGAGAGCACAGTGTACTGGGGCTAGGGCACTATCGATGTCGGTACCAGTGTGCTGGGTCTCGATGCAGGGCGTAGACAGGTAGGCCCAGGCTAGGTGTAGAGCAAAGGGCACAGTGTCGCAGTATAGCCGTCTCGTAAACGTCAGCCGTAATCATGAGTGCAAAGTTTCCGAAGTCACTTCAATGAAGGCACATAACGTAGGTGATCGTACTAGCTACCACAAAGGTGAACAAGGTGTAATGTTCATTGTCGAATGGCAGTCTGCAGGTGCATCGGTCCGAGTGTCCGTGTATACAGGGAGGAGGGCTCGCGCAGGGCTGGAATCATGACTAGACTAGCAAGCAATCTGGGGTGTTGTGGAGAAGTGTGTGTCGTTTGTAGCTGTCTGAAGTTCGAGAACGGTCAATTTGTACGTATAGCCCTTTGCACTGAGGGGTGCAACTCGTCGGCATCGAGATCACCGGAAGCCGCGTACGTTGAATGAGTAGACTGTGCAATTGTGCAACCAGACTGCGACCAGATTGGAATCGCGAAGCGACAGACAGCACTCAGTCGCCGGGCCTGGCCTCTGCAACCGATGTTCACCTTTGGAACGGGGTCGGCTCAAAAGCTACTGAGCCGACCAGCCAGTGCAAAGTATGACTGGGCTTCGCGTGGTCCTCAACAGCATGTTGATCTGCTTCTGGATGTCGAGGCAGTTCTTCGATGTGCTGAGATGAGAAATGCAGGGACCATGCGCCACCCCCACACACCCCAGAACAGCAGGCGTTGTAGTCTCTGAGGACTGAAGTCGACTTCTTCTCAGCCTGGCCCTCAATCTCAGTTGGTGAGCTGACAGCTTTGCATGGACATCGCAGTGTGACTTCTTCTCTTCCAGGGGAACCTGTCGTACTGGTCATGGCCGATGATTGTTATGCGCCCCGACTCATCTTGTCGTCTCCAGCTCGATTTTGTCGTCTCCAGCTCTCAATATACGAGGGGGCCAAAGCAAGATACACAGGAAAGCAGATTCCAGAACCTGTGGACTTGTTGCGCTGCCATTATGCGACTGTTCGCTTGACTGTCTGTTGCAAGTTAATATATTAACATGTAACAACAGCTAAAGATTTTACTCCGAGAATCATCAGCAAAATGTGAAGAAAGTCAACAGAAATCATAGTCTGTAATGGAGGTTTTGAGATGCCGGTAAACCACTGTATTCTGCAGGATATGCAGGCATCAGCATGCATGCATGTACGATCACACAGATGACAGATTTACAGACTACTGCACTAGCTGCATGCATAGTGGAGAGTCATAGCACGCGCACAGTGCCATAGGACTCTCCAGGTCGATTTGGCGCAATCTTCAGAATTTGCTGCAACCACTACTCGTTTCTCAGGCTGAAGTCTTGCAGGCAACGGTGGATCTGAGTTTCATTTGCTTGCAGGCCTCATTCTGCAGGAGGCGCCGACATGGACATGGGAGACATACACGAGCCCAACTCGAATGCGCCCACAATACGACTTCGATTACCTGTTTTTACTAGGTGAAATGACGAGCAAGCGTCTGGTCCCCACGTTGACGCAGCGCACACGTCGATGGTGTATGCACGCACCCCAGTGAAGCCGTCAACACTCCTGCATCTCCGTCTCTGAGAAGTTGGCAGGCAGGCCACCGCCCTTCGACGTGGAGGCTGTCGATCGAGCACAGGAAGTCTGCCAATACGACTTCGGTTCTCTGCTCATGTGTTGCGTCAACGCCCCTGCGAGTTCAGCTGCAACGTGCTGAGGAAGGATACGATTGCTAAACCCCGTCTGATCAAATGCACATGCATGGTGCTTACAAAGTATGGTAAGTGTCCTTATGCATCTAGATGACAAGGGCGAGAACGGCCGCAGCGCCAACAACACCGACAGCAGAGACAGCGTTACGCGAGGCAGCGCTGTTGGGCTTCTTGCTGGCGGCAGCGTTTGCGCCCGAGCCAGAGGCAGCAGCAGCACCGCCCGAGGTGGAACCGGCCGCAGCAGCACCGCCGCTCGAGGCCGCACCACCCGAGCCAGCAGCGGCAGCACCGCCGCCCGAGGATGCAGCACCGCCCGAGGCAGAGGGGCTACCACCGCTGCTGCCGTTCGAGGGAGAGCCCTGGGTGTTGCCCGCGATGTACGAGTTGAAATCTGGGAACGTGTAGTTGTCCCCCGTCTCGACGTACGGGCTCGTCCAGTTGTACGCGGCGGCAATGGGGACGATATACTTGAACGCGCCCTTGATGTTGGGGTACTGCTCGATCATGGTCTGCATGGTGTTGTTGTTGATCTCGTGGGTGAGGACGACGGGGCCGTGGTCGGCGTAGGTGCCGTTCTTGGCCTTTGCGATGACATTCGCGTAGTTCTGGTTGACGGTGTCCTGCGTGATGCCGTTGGTGCCAACGGACCAGTCGAACGTGTCGTCGGACCACACGATGTTGGTGAGGTTCAGGCCCTCAGCGATCAGGCGGACACGGTTGTCGACATCGCCATAGGGAGGGCGCCAGCACTTGGGGGTCACGCCAATGACGTCCTTGATCGCCTTGCGGGCGTAGAAGAGCTCGGCGAACACCTGCTCGTCCGAGAACGAGGTCATGTACCTGTGCGACCAGGTGTGGACGCAGATCTCGTGGCCGTCGCGCTTGGCCCGGATGGCCTGGAGGGGCCAGTCGAGGACATTCGAGCCGATAAAGAACATGGTCGCCTTCTGCTTCTGCTCGTTCAGGAACGCGTAGAGCGCATTGTGCGAGCAGTTGGGTCCGTCGTCAAAGCCAAAGCCCCAGGTCTCGGGCTCGGGGACGGTGGTGATATCGGCCTGGAGACCAGTGTCGGCGGCAGGCTTGGTGCAGCGCGTGGCGGTCCACCAGCAGTCGGGGTCCTGCTGCTTGTTGTACGACGACTCGGTGGTGCCCCAGTCGCCCATGTGCTGGCCGTTGGGGTCGCCCTTGGGCTTGACGTTGGGGAGCTTTTGGGCGAGGTTGCCCTTGATGGTGTTCCAGAGGTCGTTTGCCTCCTGGTCGCCCTGGACGATGGTCGCCGGCTGCCAGATGGTGGGGTACTTGTTCAGGTTGCTGGACACGGGCGGGTAGTTGTACGGCGCGCACTGGGCGGCGACGTCTGAGTGTTAGCAGAAGCTCGAGAAGGATCTTGAGGCAAAATGCCATTGCCACCACTGCCACCCCGCTCACCGCCACGCTCCCTCGACCTCCTCACTTCATGCCCATCCCCCCCTTTGTTGGTGCTCACCAAGGTTGGTCTCGCTGTACTCGCGGATGGTAATCGCATGGGGCGAGTTCCACTCGTTGCGGCGGCCAATGTGGTGGCCGCCACACCCAACGCCAGCAGCCAGCGCCGTCACCGCGTTCGTGAGGAGGACGACTGGGAGCATGTTGTCTACTATGCAGTGGTGAAGTGTAAGGAGTGTACGTGGGCCGTCTCTATGCGTCTCGATATGATTTCTACTCTAAGAGAGGGGCCGTGAAACAGATGCCAGAGAGGGTATGCGCGAGGCTGAAGAGGCAGAGAGTGCTAGCCAACCTCGTGAATGAAGTGAGACAGGAGGTCAACTGAAGTGAACGATAGTACAGAACCAAGCCACCACCAACATGCTACCACTGCACAGCCCAGCGCTATAACTGTACTGCGCAGTAAGCTAGGCGTGTCTCCGTGTCTTCTGCCACAGCTCTTTCCGCGACGAAACGCGCTCCACGCTCAGAACGGACCCCATCGCCTCCGTCCATTTTGTCGCACGAATGTCCCGGAAAACGCCTATTAATCCTGAGAAATGGCTATAAATAGACTCGGCCACTAGATAAGGTGGTGAGCATTGGGCGTTTTGCCCACTGTGTGCTGCTGTCGCTGAGCATTCAGGAGGCTGCTTGCCCGATGAGCGTGTAGTGTTATGCAAATGAGCTTGGGAATGGTAAAGAGGGCCATGGTAATCGAGGTGATCAGGTGGGCTGAGTTTGCTGTCGCGTAGCGTTCAACAACAGTGCGAATGAAGTGCACGCTCACCCCGCTTAGTGGCACTCGTATGCCATCAGCGATGAAGTCATTGACGGCTTTTCCACTCTGCGAACGAGATGAAACTTGCCCGTAGTGTAATTGTCCTGGGGATCCTGTGGGTCTAAGAGTGTAGAGCACAGCTTCTTCCTCTGCAGCACGTTGCGACGGTTAGAGAGCGAGATCTTAGTAGGGGGCTGAATGGCAGCGTGACGGGTGGTCAGAGAGGCATGAGCTGTTTCCGCGCGCGCGCTGAGGGACCGTTCAAAATGGGCCGATCTTTTGTCCCCCGCTCTGGCATATAGCATATGCTTGCTTAGATGGCGTCGTGGCGCACAAAAATCTCTCAAGCCTTGCTAGAGTCTCCAAGCCGCTCTGCTTCTCCGCATTCCAGCGATGAATTGCACCTGATAGCGAAAGCATGCTGCCGCAGGCACAAGCCTGTAATGGTTGATAGGAGTGGAGGATCTTGGTGGACGCCTGCACTGCCTCTTCTAGCTTGATTAGTATCACTCATGATATTGAATCACATGGAAACACACATCGTCCCAGCCTTTTCAGCTGATGAAGATATGGGATTCAGAGCTCAGAACGTACAGCAGAGGTGGGGTTTCTGCTCACTTTATGCCATAATGACAGGAGCTGCTTAGCCAAATGTTGCTTGCGCTGCACCCGTTTGTTCTCGTTGCACATCGGTCAATCACATCTAGACAGTGCGATGCACGCCTCTCGCGCTCGATTCCGACAACACACCCAGCATGTGAAGGTATCTGCATTACAACTCTAGAGCATGACTGTATCGCCGCATCGCCTCATCGCTGCTCGAGAGACGAAAGGAAGTCCGAGAGCTGTCAAGTCAGCAAAAGCCCACCACCCCTCAACGCGCATCACCCACCTTCAGAGCACCCGCACGGATCTGGTCAGTCAAATGCTGCACCTCGGGGTTCGACAAGACCCGCTGCGCCATGTCCTGGATATTCCGCTCGAGGTTCTGGAACGTCTCGTTGCCCTCCAGACCCAGCACTCCATCGCCCCCACCCTCGTGCTCGTCGTCATCATCCTCCGGGCGGCCAAAGTACGCATTGCTCGAGATGGCGGTCGCACCCTGGAACTGCTGCAGGCGCGACTGGGCCTGCGACGATGCCTCGCCGTCATAGTTGCCGCGGTTGAAGTACATGTCCGACGAGATGCCCTTCTGGTTGCCGAAGCGCGCCTTTGCGGTTCCGTCGTCGTCGTCGACATACTTTGACGAGGATGCAGACGACGCCGGCCGAGCAGGCTGAGCAGTGGCTGCCACCTGGCCGAAGCCGAGTCGCACTGGTGCAGGCTTGTCCTCGACGACTGTTTTCCGCGTCTGAGACAACGGTGTCGCAGAGCGCGAGTTGGTGACCCCTGCTGCTTGGTTCTTGCGCCTCTCCTCCTCCTCGCGAGCCTTGAGCGCCGCAGCCTCCTCCTCCTCCTTCTTCTTGTCGTAGCCTAGACGCTTGATGCGCTCCTCCTCCTCCAGTGCTTTGCGCTGTGCCTCCTCAAAATTGATCGTCGTGCCCGCCTTCTTGGCACCGAGCTTCGAGCCACCGAGCTTCGATCCGCCAAGCTTGGACGCCTTGGGACCGGAGCTGAGGCGCGAGGCTGATGCAGGTCGTGCGGCTGGGCTGCTCCTCAGTGATGCAGAGGAGACAGTACGCGGTCCAGCGGTTGCAGCGGCTGCAGGAGCAGTGGACGAAGAGCTAGAGCTGGCACTGCCTGGAGGCGGGGTGGGAGTGGCACGGGGGACGCCGATAGATGGTGGTGCAGTAGACGACGGCCTGCTTGGGCGGGGAGAGGGTGTAGGGGCGGCCTTGTCCCAGGTATCGAAGAAGTCGGCAGACGCTTCGTTGGCTGGAGTGGAAGTGCTGGTAGCCAAGGGGGTCAGGTCAACACCGTCAATGTGGATGCCGTCGGGGTACTGCCGTGCGTCTTCTGCAACGCGGCGAGCCAGCTCCTCCTTGTACAGTGCGGCAGGGCGAGAGGTGTAGCGAGTACGAGCATCTGTGTTGCCAGGAGGCAGCAGGCTAGCTCCTCCGTGCTTTGTGAAGAACTCTTTCAACGACGCATTGCCGGCAACCTTTATCGTCCGCAGCTGCTGCAGGGACCACGAGTCGAGGTTGGTGGAGCTGAGGTTAGCACAACACAACAGTAGCGATAACCGTGTCAGCGCTGGCTGCTCACCGAACAAATGAAATGTGCACGCCAAGGTTGCGGTGCACACTTGAGCAGTCGAGGCAGAGGTATATTCCAAAGGTGACGGACGTCCACGTTGGGTTCTTTGCCAGGCAGTCGAAGCAGGTCTGGTGTAAGTTAGCTGTGTGACAAGGTTTCCAGTTGGAGACTCATGAATGAGTTGAGGTAATCCTAGCTAGGCTTGGAGCAGCTTCGATCACGACGCAAGCTCTCCTCCCAACCCCACCCACCTTGTTGTCCTTTTGCGCCTTGAGATAGTTGAACGCAGCCGTCGTCTGCGCCTTTGTCGGGTCCATTGTGTCGCGAGTGATGCAGAGAGGTGTTGTTGCTCGCGAACACGAACATTGCCATCACGTATCCGCCAGCGCGGCATCACCATCAGCGAGGATCGGCATTATTCCATGTCATATTTCTGATAATATTTATCCCAGCTACACCACATCTCTCAGATGTTTACGTAAAACAACACCGCGACTGATCTTCCACACTCACCTGCCTGGATGTCAACAATCAACAACGCTCAGCAACCAACATAGCCGCGATGTCCACAAAGTCGCGCAGGCCAGTAGCTGCCACCCCGGCGATGACGCCTATGAAGACGCCGGCGCGCACGCCTCGGCGTCGGGACCGAGATGTGCATGCCAAGCAGGCGCTGCTGGACAACTTCGACCTCGAGGGTGGGTGCTGCGGTAGAACGTACTGACATCCAGTGCAACATCGGACAGCAGACATGCGCGCACAACTAGACTCGGCACTGAGCGCTTTCATGGCGCTGGTGGACGCCGATTTGCTCAAGATACCCCGAGCAATGAGGAGTATGACGCTGGGCGAGCTCGAATCGTGTTGGGCAGGCAGCTTTGCAGAGACGTCCCGGGCCATCGCACAGAGGCAGTTTGACGCCACTGCACCCAACACGGACGAGGCGGCGGTTATGGCGGCAGCCAAGAGGTGGGTGATGCGGCTTGGGCATTGTTGACAGCAGGAAACGCGACGAGTCACCATCACGAGCTACCAAGAATGCGAGGTCGAAGCCGCTTCCGAGCTTGCCCGGCAAGACGAGGCGAGCAAAGACCAAGGCCAAGCAGGCCTTGCCAGCAGCTACGGGAGAGAGGGTGAGTCCACCTATTGGAGTGGGAGCCAGGTCGTTTGCTCACATCAGCCACCACAAGCATCCGACTTTAATCCCAACTTACCGAAGACACCAAAGTTCCCACGCCAAGCAAAGCGTAACGAGTCATTCTTCAGCGAGAACGGATCTCCTGTCATCATTGGAAACGGCGAGGAGGATGACGACGACGACGATCTTCCAGACCCCGAGGCAATGGAGGCAGCGGCCGAGCGCGCATCAGCAGCAAGTCGCAAGGCAGGCGGTTCGCCATCATCACGCTCCTCACGGGCCAAGCGTGGACCGTCTCTACTATTTAGGCAGAGCATACTGCCCAAAAAGCAGGAGGAGGAGCTGGCACACATCCCACTATCGGACGGGAGGAGCATATCGTTCAACCCGCTGAACCTGTCGCCTGGGCGGATAGACGACGAGCTTGACAATGGCGGGCTGGGCGAGGAGGAGAAGCGCAGGGTCAAGAAGGAGGTGCAGGATGAGGTGTGCAGGGCGCTGGCGGAGCGCATGGAGAGGTGGAAGGCGATGTAGTGGGGCGTGTGTAGTGTGTCGTGTGTCTTGACCTGATGTCTGCTTCAACAAGACTACCAGAGACTCTCCGCGGACTTTCAGTGTGTTCAGCATATATCCGTAACCTGTACCTTCTAGCCATGTAATCATGTTCACGATCTGGACAGCTGCAAAATAGAAACCTAGAGGTTCCAGCCTGCTCAACGTATTTGGGAACCGCGACTTATACACATGACTGGCTGTCAGCCTAATCTGCCGCCGATTGACTTTCTCGCTCATCTTCTCTCGCTTCTCTCGTCTTCGCTCCCAGTCTCTGTCGCACTATCTTGCCATGCCCTCTCACGGCACGATCAACACGAGCTTCTGTCGCCACTCAGTCGTACTATCTGCATACAGACCCACACTACAATACATATTACACAGACAAAGCATTGATCTGGGACACAAGATACGCGCTGTCGGCCGGGTAGTCGATCTTGGCGGCCTTGCGGCACTGGTATCGCACACGGACCTGGTCGTTGAACGTGTCCTGCTTCGCCATCATCTGGAAGCTCCATGTTTGGCTTGCAGCTTTTGCGAACCGCTGCTCGAATGCAGGGTCGTTCTCGTCCTTCAGACGCATGAGGTCATTCGCCGAGATGCCCATGATCTGCTCAGCCACCTCATTAAATGCCGTGATCCAGATTGTACCAGTGTAGTCCATGACGTTCATCTGCAGAATGTAGCGGTGGATGGGCTCGGGCCACGACCTGTCGCACTTCTCGCACCGCCACGAGCCGCCCTCGTCAATCACCTTCTTGTTGCAGCCATCAGGGTTCGCACATGCAGGGTACGAGAAGACCTCCTGCTTGATGAACATGACGGTCGCAGTCGTGGTAAAGTAGTCAGTCTTGTCCGACATGCCGAGCTGCTCGTCCTTTGCCTGCCCGATCGTCTTGATCTCTGAGGGCTTGGCGAGCGCCGTTGTGTTGCCAACCGAGGCATTCGAGTACGTGTTGAACGACTTGTTGCGTCCCTCCGCATCGTACCACCCACGCAGGGAGTGGGCCTGAGGAATATCCGGGTTCATGGACATGGTCGCGGAGCTGAACATGGACAGCGAGCGGCCGCCAAAATCGCCAACCTTGACGCCCTTGAAGGCGATGACTGGCTCGTTCTTCGCATCAAAGGACTCGGCAGTCTTGCCCCACAGCGTCAGGCGTACGTTCTGGCCGGTCTGGTCGACCAGCTGGATGTCGCGCTTGGCGAACGGCTTCTGCGTGGCCTTGGAGGTGACCGAGCCCAGCTCGTGGACCTCCTTTACCACACCGATGACATCGGTGATCGCGTCCTTCTGCAGGTCACCGAGCTTGTCGAGGGGCGTGAAGTTGTACTTGATCTGAGGGACGGTGTCGTCATCACACTAGATGTCAGCCCTGCACAGCACCCTGCAACTCACAGGCTCGATCTCTGTGTTGTTCTCGAACATGATCTCGTACTCGTTGTTGACGCTGCTGAACTGCTTCTTGGCGATGTTGATGCGGGCTCGGGAAATGAAGAACACCTTGCCCTCCTCAAGCAGGTTGTAGAACGAGTCGACGGCATCGTTAAAACCAGTCGCGCGGATTTCTCCTGTCTCGTCCATCAACGTCACACTGAAGAGCTTGCCCTCGCCGCGCTGGTTGGACCAGTGCTTGATGTCTGATCGCTGGGTCACACGGGCCTTGATGGTCCACTTGTTCTGGTATGGGCTAAGCCCCTCAATGGGGAAGATGGGGCCCATGTCGCGGTTGCCACCCTTGCGTCCAGCTGCTGGCGGAGGACGAGCATTGGAGGCGTTCCCACGAGCTGCAGCTGGCGCAGGAGCCGAAGTGGGCGCAGCGGCGGGTGCAGCAGGTGCCGAGTCAATGCTGACTGGGGCACCGATCTTCTCGCCCTGCCATGGCACGATCTCGAGTCCGAGAATGATGATAAGCCTGATGTCAGTGGGCGCAGGTAGATTGAGTCTCACTTCTTGTTCTGAACTGAGTTGGTCACAAAGTTGGTCAGCTTGACGACCACGTTCTTGTCCAGCTCGTTGCGCTCCACGTATGGGTTGAGTTGGGTCGCAAGCATAGACTGGACAAAGTAGCTACCATCTGAAAGAATGATCCTATAGTCAGCATCCCAATCCGACGCAGCAGATCCTCACCGATAACGGTCTGCGCCTGACGCCCCCGGGGCATTAATGCGCTTCACACTGAGCACCTGGAGCACCGGGGTTACACCTTCCGGGGTCTCAGGAGACGCGTGTACGAGCTGGCAGAAGCCAGCAGTGAGTGGGCTGGCCATGTTGAGTATGTGGTGGCAAGAAGAGAAGTGTCGAGATGGACTAGATGAATAACGACGAGCAGCTGTGGAGTAGCTGACTGGACATTTACTTTCAGACGCGACGCGTCGCGCAGCATAACAACATCACGTGACTCGCTGTAATGTTGAGGCAACGACATGTTGAGGGCATCTGATACCCAGCATCTGCTCAACAAGGCAACGCGAGGACAGCATGACGAGCAACGGCAATGCAGAGGCAGGGCCGTCGAGGCACTCTGGGAATGGTTCATTGGCGTATGAGGAGGAGGACGTGAAGAAGCCGAGAATCGACGATGACGAGGACGCACGGTATACCATCGAGAGCTTCGTCGATGTCCCCGTGGGAGCAGCAGACGATGAGCTGAAGTCCTTACGCGAAGCCAAGGGAAAGATGCAGCTCCTCGTTGGCAGAATAGAGAATGGCATTGGACTGGCTCGCGACACGGCAATGGCTGTTGAGCAAGCGAGCCCCGACGACGAGGTGAGGGTCTGTAATAGCGATTGCTGATGTCAGATGATCAACGAGATCCAGGAAGGAGTGCTGCGTTCATTAGAGCAGATAGTGCTTCTGAACTATCGGATAAACGCTATCGACGAGGTGATTACGCGTCTGAAGCGCGACGAGGATATCGTACGTCGTGTCCACAAAGCCAGCTGACATCAGCCAAACCTTTTCGAAGTGTATGAGGAGAGAGCAACAGCATGGGCAGAAGAGTACTCCAGGAAAACGACACGGGCAAAGTGTAAGACTTGGATAAGAAGCTTTCTTTCTGACAACCAGTCAAGGACGACGAGACGTACATGTCGTTCCGACAAGGGATTTGGGAGGTCAATCACGAGGACGAGCCGTGTCCGCCAGTCAAGACATGGCTGCCGAGAAGCGACGGGGATGAGAGCGATGACGATGACATCGAAGTAGGAGGAACACTGCAGACGTTCAGGTGTCCGATCACTCTCATAACATTCACAGACGCAGCTAAGAGGTGAGCCGGTGTTCAGGCGCATATGCGGATCGATCCCTGACCACCTTGACGGACGAGCACGCTGACCAGCAGCACGCGCTGTGGACATCACTACGAGTACAATGCCATCATCAACCACATCAAGTCGGCAAGGAGACAAAATCGACCGAGCAAGTGCCCAGTGTCCGGGTGTCCACAAGCCGTTGCTGAGAGTGACATTGTCGTGAGTGTTCTTCACACCTTCGCCCTTCGTTTTCAGTCATACTACCAAAGAGGCAACATGAAATGTGTTTGCACCTCCTTCCCCTATCCAGATGCCATCTCTCATCTTCCTCCTCATGTCCAAGTCACTGACATCAGCGCGACCCAAACATGCAGCAACGCGCATCAGCCCACGCAGCGCGCCTGCAGGAACGCTCAGCCAACGCCGACGACGACGACGACGGCGATTTCGTGACTCTCGGATGAGGTGATTATAGCATGTGTCTATAGTGATGTGTACCAATGCAGTTCGTCCCAGATTATGCCCCATGGCCCGTACTACCCATTTGCCCTCCTGAACCTCCTGAACCCATCCACTCGTATCCGGCGGACCTCATGGTGCTCAACCTCCTCGGTCGCGGCGCTGGGTTTCGGTGGTATGAGAGCCTGCAGCTCGGCCCAGTCCGCCGCAACATGCTGATTATACGTGCCCAGTTGAATGTCTGGCAGACGGAAGTCGTCCTCTCCTCCTCCTGATGGTATACCAGGCGGTTCAGGCATTGCTATCAAGATCGTAACCTCAGCAGACGGGGTGAAGGGGTCCGGTTTGGGAGGCATAGCAACCGCAAGTGGCTGCGGCGTCAGCGAAGCACTCGTTATAAAGTCTTTAGCCCACTCACTGCCCAGGAAGCAACCTCAGTCCCCTCCCCAACGCCCAGCTTCTCCTTCTCGAAGCCACCACTCTCTTCCGATCCCTCGTCTGCATCGTTCGACAACCTCGCGTCGTCGTTGGACAACCCCGCATTCTCCATCTCTATGCGTGCATCCCAGATCGTCGGCTCTGGGCCAAGCTTCCGCCTTCTCCGCCTCGCGTGACCATCACCGTGTGGTCCGGGCCCATTATCGTGCATAAACTCTACCCCTGGGCCTCTCCAGTTCCATTCGTCGATACCTAGATGTGGGGCCCGTTGACGGCGGTACATGATGATGACGATCACGACCGCGAAGACGCCACAGATGACGATCGCAATGACCACAAACTGCGACGTCACGGCCACTCCCCCGTTCCTCGTCGGCCTCGATGTCGCTGAAGGATAGGAACTGGGATAAGTCGCAGAGAGGTGAGTGGCGGTTGTTGTCGTCGACATGGTGGAGGTGGGTGGCCAATGGCTACAGCGCCGTTTCGCCAAGCCGGCAGCGAGAGCAATGCTTTATGATCGACGCAGAGATGCAGTGAGCCAGGTATATGTCGTGGTAGTTGTAGTAGTACGATAGCGTGTGAAGTATCGTTCCAGATACGCTTTGATGTATCAAAGTCGTCCCAAGTTGTTGCAGACAAACGATGCCAAGCCCACCTGAAATAGGTGTGTGATCCCAGGAACGCCGCGTGCAGCAAAGACTCAGCGAGGACGACGAGCACCGAACAGGCAGCGCAGACGATCAAGCCGCGAGCTCAGCCCGTCGCCGTGTGTTGTATGAGCCCTCTGCGTGGGAGATAGGACAAGTCAACAAACAAGGCGTCGCTCATCCAGTTCGTTATCGACGATCAAAAATGATCGCTGCTGCAGACGGACTGCTCCGACAAGGCCGAGACTTTGGGAGGTGGGTAAGGCACCTCCACAACCCCGCATGGGGGAGATTGACGTTCTCGACGTCGTTCGAGTTGTCATTCACGTCGATGCTATGCTTTGCGCTATGCATCTTTCTGCTGGATGGAGCAGCATTGCACGTGCATATAGGCAGGCATGAACGCGGGTAGCTAGGCAGCATCACAGAGCACAGCACGTTGTGTTGCTTGAGAAGCTTTCCTACGGCACGCATAGTACATGTTGTTACATCTCAAACCCACCGGGCGACCTATGTTCCTGATGACATGACACTATGGCCTCGAGCTACTAGAGATAGATGGGCTAATCGACGGGCTCTGTGCCGCAGCAGCGAGCAAACTGTCCCTCGCCGGCGACGAGTTGCTGCCGTTGCTCGCCTGCCTCGTCCTCGCAGTGACATTAGCCGGCGTCACAGAGGGCACAGGGTTGGCGACCTTGATCTGATCGGCCTCTGGGGGCTCGTCCGTGCGCTCAGCCGCAGTCGCAGGCAGAGGGTCAGAGTCACGGCGTGCGGCCTCTTCCGGTGCAGCGAGCGACTCGTCGTCAACAGGTGAGCCGGGGGAGCTAGCCGGTGCACTCAGCGCCGGGACTGCGAGCTCCGACCTCGCCGTTGGGCTCGTATCATGCCCAATCGCGTTAAGCACACCAGGTCGCTTGGGCACCGAGGGGACGACCATGGGCCGTGCGGGCGCGAGTGTAGAGTCGCCTGCTGAGTCTGAGTGGGGCTTGGACGACCGCGGTGGGAGTGGTGGAGGGGCTGGCTTGTTCGCATTCTCTGCTTTGCGCTCGCTCTCCAGCTTTGCGGCTGCTGCGAGTGCCGCGGCATTCAACCGTTCTTGGAAGGACGTGCGCGGTTGATAGGGAGTGGTCTCGTGATCTTCCGCTGAGGGTGCGTAGTATGAGGGGGGCGATGTCCCATGCGAGGCGTTCCTCTGCTGCTCTCGCTCTGCCTTGTGTTCCCTCCGCTTGTTCATAAAGTCGACGCCCCACTTCTTGACTGCCTCGCGTCCGACAGAGACTTGGCTCTGCAGTGCCTGCTTATCCCGCGCACGTACGGCAGTGAGGACGGCCTGAGGTGTCACCTTGCCAGACGGTTGACCGTCCGAGTCGAAAGAGCCAACGCTAGATGGCCTAGGTGGCGACAGCTCCTCGTTGATGTGTACCGATGTCGTGTGAACCTGCTTTGGAGGCTCTGCGGAGATGTCACGCTCCTGTGAAGGTTGAGGTTGAGCAGAAGCTGAGCTTACTGAAGCCTTCCTAGACGGCTTCGGAGAGAACATCCGCAGCGAGGTCGGCCGATTGGTACCCAACATGTCAGGTGTAGTCTCAGAGCGGTGGACTGCATGTGTGTCGAGCAGATTGTCCTCCGAATGCGAGACTTTATTACTGCGTTTTCGCAGCCCTGCACCCTCGGTCTTGGCGCTCGCGATGCTCTGCGCGTCGAATGGTTTGTCATCGCTCCTCATACCCTGGTCACTGGGCTCCTTGTCGCTCAGGCTGCCAGTGCTCACGGTGCTCTTAGCGTCGGAGTCGTCCTTCTGCTCCTCCTTCTCCTTTGCAGCGGCCTTCTTGCTAGCCGTGTTGAAGATGCCTCCACGTGGTGTCATGCCTACAGTGTTGAAGAAAGGCGTGTCGTCCATGTACGGGAGGACGACAGAATCGTTGATCTGTCGTTAATGAGAGAATCAGTACCAGCTACTCACGCCCTCACGCATCTTCTTCTCGATGAAGCTCAGAACAACGCTCCAATTGATAGTACGCGACCCCAGCACAGGCTCGATCGTGATGTCCATCTTTGGCGGGTTGAGGAATGCCCACCAGATACGATCAGATGGAGGGCCCTTAATTCTGACCTCGACGTCGCCCGAGATAGCCTTCACCACGACAGCGAGCACAGCACGGATACCCAGCTTAGTCGCCTCAATCGTGATGCGAACTGCAGAACTGTCGATGTGACTTGGCTGGCGGTAGTCAAGGTGCGCGTTAAACCTCACTTCGCCATTCGCGTCACACTGCTTGAGCATCGCATTGGAGAAGGTCGGCGGAATGTGGCCCAGGTTGACCTCGGTTGCCACCAATGGCCCGATAAGAGGATGGCTAACAAGAGCCAGCTTCTTGTTGATCTTCTCCATGATGTACTGCTCGACCAGAGCTGTGTGCGTGATACCCAGGAAGATGCGGCCAACGATCGCATTCAACCACTCGAGGCCAGACTTGTCCTCCTTGTCGGCCGTGTGCATCTTGTCCTTGAACCAGGACATGTGCTGCTCGGACCACACCTGGGAAGTCGACGGTCGAAGTCGGGAGTATCTCAGCAGCGACAAATACCAATCTTCAGCTCTGATCGTCAGCCTGCACCCTGCCTTTTGACTCACTTGCAGTTCGACTTGCAGAAGATGTACCACGGCCCGCCCTCGTCCACAAACGTCTCACCTGCATCCGAGCTCATGGCCTTAGCAAGTACAGGGAGCCCCTGTTTCTTGCCTGTGTCCAAATCCACCAGGCGCAGAACCACAGCATTCCGCTTGCTGAATAGCTTGCCCTCGGTGATGTCGTCCGTGCTGTCCTTGTTCTCCACAGTCACCTCGTACCTGTTCATGTCGAGGACCACCACAGTCTCCAGCATCTCCTTGCCGGGCCGCTTTGAGTCCTCATCACGGCTGGGGAACCGCTTCTTGACCTCCTCCCAGTCCTGCGCTCGCTCCTCCTTCAGCTTGTGGATGTAGAAGACAGACCCCTTGAGGGCGCACCAGAAGTAGTCCTTTGGCGCCTCGCTCTTCTTTGACGTCCCAGTGATGCTGCGGTACGTCTGGGCAATGCGGGTCGTGTACTTCGTTCTATGCTGCCCCTTGGGCTCCTCAGCTGCGTCCTCTGGAGGAGTCGGCGTAGTGAGCAAGGGGTTCACGCCTCCCTCCTGCCGGTCGTAGGTGCGCCGGATCGTCAGCCACCCATCGAGCACCGCGTCTAGGTCCTTCGGGTGGCCGGTCTCCAGCTCCTCCCTGAGCGCTTCGTGCTCAGCCCTGCCCTTCCATGCCTTGCCTGGGTCCGAGTCGCCAATCGGCACGGACGCATATGTCCAAATGTACACTGCGAGTTAGCGATCGGTCGCCGACGTGGGGTATACTCACGGACTACCGCACCGACGAGCAAGATTGTGAACGACAGTCCGCCGAGAATGTAGCTGATAAGCCATTGAATGGCTCGCCACATCGTGGGCTCTGTCGTATAGCACTCAGAAGGAGTTGGGAGAGGAGGTGTCGAGCTGAAACTTCACGAAAGGACTGTGATGGTCGGCAGTGGTCGTCGGTGACACTGCCGCGTGCGGAAGCAACAACACTATACGTCACAGTGGTGGTGGGTGATGATCCCGTTACAGACCGCGGTTGCTAAACACGGCTGTGATGGTTTCCCCTGCATTCGCTCATCACACTACCTGGCTCTGCATGCCCTGTGCACACTTCATTGCATTTAGAAGTTGACCATCAGTCATGGCATGGCCAGCACGGTGTTGGATCGATTGGAGTCGTAGAAAAGACCCTCGGCGAGCGATGGGCAACAACAACACTCAAGGGTCCTTGTCTAATATACGGCAAACGAGCAGTTGCTCGTGTACGAGCGACGTCGCTGGGGTACGAGTGCAACATCAAAAGCGCTCCAAATACACCTGTACATGACCTGAAACAATGCCTACAAGGGATTCTAGGTATGCCACCTCCAGGCAGGATGCTTCCAATCCATGGCCTGTATCTCCTCGTGCGTCTTGCCCTCGAGAGCCTGATCGATGTCGATCTTGTCGCGCCTCTTGTTGTCGTACTTCAGCCACGCGTACAGACCGATGCTGGTAAGCAGGATTGTAGCGTTTCCAGCAGTGTTGAGCCCGTTACCAATACTGCTTGTCAGCTGTTGCAACACACCCTTTGCTCACTGGTAGTGCGGCGCATCGAACGGCAAGTACGACCATGTGGAAATCAGACCGCCCAGGTTACCCAGCATGACATTCCACCCAATCCCAGTCGATCTGGAGTTAGCTGAACTGCTATCATGTCATCATGGCTTACCTCCCCGAGTCGCTCAGGATGTTGATGCTGACTTGCGCGTTCGTCATACAGCCGAAGGGGAAGGAGCCAGTGATAGCCAGGAAGACCGCACCGTAGCGCACCTGCTGATTCGTGCTCCCGAGCAGCATCGCGTATCCCAGTATAGCGACACATGCACTGCCGATGAAGATCGGGAGACGGCTGTCGGTCTTCCATGAAATGAATGGCAGAATGAGGTTGACCGCAAAGCCGACCATGTACGGCGGGACGGTGTACAGCTGCTTGCGGATCGTCGAAGCGCTAGGATAGATTGTTGCAATGACCGTAGGCGTGAAGAAGGCAATGCCCTGCACGGCGATGTTGACAAAGATGAAGATCCACGATACAGCCAGAGTGTTCGGGTTCAAAATACCGCGCATGGCCTTCTTCCTGTCAAACTTATCAGTGACCTCTGTCGTGCCGACATTCTCAGACTTGACACGAGCGATAGCAAGGTCCTTCTCCGCCTGGCTGAGCCATCGAGCCTTCGAGGGGTGGTCTGTGAGCGTGAAGAAGGCAATGATGGAGATGCCGATCGTGATGATGCCTTCGACGAGAAACAGTTGTTGCCAGGTGTGGACGCTCCCGATCCCGTCAAGCTTCAGGATGCCAGAGGCGAGTAGACCGCCAAAGGCGCCTGCTAGGGGTGCTGTACAGAGGTACAGAGCGAGGCGGAAGGCGAGCTCGTCCTTGCGGTACCACCTAGAGAGGTAGTAGGCGATGCCAGGGAGGACGCCGGCCTCGAAGACGCCGAGGAGGAAGCGCACGGCAGCGGCTGCGCCAAAGGTGTGGCAGAATGCGGTGACCATACTCATGAGCTGCAAGTTAGGCGCGGCACCCAACTCCGAGAGACTACTCACTCCAAAGCCCAAGGACAGCGTCGGGAGCCAGATAGCTGGGCCGATGATCTTGCAGAGGATGTTCGATGGGATCTCGAACACGATGTAGCTGACGTAGAAGACCGTGAGCAGGATGTTGTACTCATAGCCCTTCAGGTGAAGGTCCTTCTCCAAGCCAGCAATCCGAGCATCTGAGTAGCTGTTAGTGCGAGTTGTTTGAGATATACTTTGGGGGGCTCACTTCCGATGTTGGCCCTCTGATATGTCAGCCACAATGCCACAATTTACAGTACAATCTCACTCACGTCAATGAAGCAGAACAGGTAGATCAATGCCACAGTCGGAATGATCATCAAATCGATCTTGCGCACCAGCTTCTTCTCTGCCTTCTTGTCAAACTCGACGAGAACATTGCCATAGCGATCTGTGACGGTGTGTCCTCGCTCCGCCACCGCGTGGATATTGGCTGTCACTGGTTCATTGCTCTTGATTTGTTGCTTCTCTGACGCGTAGTCAACCCTAGTCGCGTAGTCGTCCTTAGTCGCGTACTCATCCTTAGTCGCGTACTCATCCTTCGTGGCGTACTCATCCTTGATAGAGTCAGGCATGATGAGTATAAGTGAGCGAGTCGCATATCAACCGGTTAGTAGTATATGTACTGCTCGACACCACCTGACTACAGGTCTGGCTGAGCTGGAATCGATAGGCACACTCGTCCTGCACCTCTTAGTCGGCGGCAACCGCTCCACCTGACCACGACCACTAACTAGCACTGGCCCGATCTCTGAGACGCTTCAACCGACTTATGCACTTGTCTTGGCTGCCACTCGATCTGCTGCTTGGCGAGATGGGCTACAATGTCAGTCAACCATCATCACGGCTGTCGGCGACTCGGCAGGGCCGCGGTGGATCCGATGACCCCGATGCCGAGCGAGAGGGAGTGCTCCATCGCTCTGGCCTGGGTTTACGAGATGTCGTAGAATGTGGGCAAGGTGGTAGGTAGTCAGGTGGGCAGTCGCTGCTGGCAGTGCCTCGGTCGATAGGTACTGGTAGGTTAAGCAGATCAGTTTATCTCCGCTGATCTTATCTGTCCCTCTGTCCCTCGGCGGATATACCAGTGTCTGAATATCCGCTTACACACAAAAGTGACAACTGTCACACACACACACACACACACACACACACACACACACACACGGTCATGCTACTCACCTCGATCGTACATGTGGAGGTCAGTAGTAACGCGAACACAGCCACCATACCATACCGCGTTCGTGTGCAGCTTCCAACGTCCTCTTGCTGCTCAACGTCGATCTTTGCAGCACAGCACCATGGTCTCCAGCGACACGATGTACACGGTCGCCAAGGTATGGACTGATGCAACTCCCACTAACAGCAGTACGGCCTTGGCATCACGGCGACCATCCCCGTCCTCCTGGCCACCTCGCTGTGGTACTTCCAACGGTCAATGATCTACCCCGCCTCATTCCCCCAGGGGTCACGCGTCAACGTTCCAGTCCCGACAGACGCAGCGCTGCCCTATGAGGACGTGACGCTCACTACAACCGACGGTGTGAAGCTCAAGGCATACTTCATCCCAGCGAGGGAGAGAGTCGTTCCTCTGCACGAGCTGCGAGGTTTGCAACCGCAGCAACTGCAAGAAAGGGGCAGGATAGAGACGCTGGCTTGGCTCGATGTCAAGGACAAAGGCGGCATCGAGTATGTCAAGTCTCGGCCGACGGTGCTCATGTTCCATGCTAATGCTGGTGGGTGTATGCATTCACTTGGCAGCTAAAGTCAGGCAACGTCGGACACCGGATCCCATTGGCGCGCAAGTTCGTTTCGGAGCTGGGATGTAATGTGTTTATGCTGAGTTATCGGGGGTGAGTTGGGGGTAACGTTGGAGCTAACCGCAGGTATGGCAAATCGGAGGGAACGCCGTCAGAGGCGGGGATCAAGCTGGACGCTGCGGCTGCGATGGAGTGGATAGCGAAGAGCGACATGGTCAAGGACACGAAGTTGATAGTGAGTAGAGACTTGGTCAGGATCTGCTGCTGTTGTGAATAGTAGTTGCTGACCCCAGCTGTACGGCCAGTCCATCGGAGGCGCAGTGGTCTTATCCACAGCCGCCGCATTCCCTGACATGGTGTCGGGCATCATCCTGGAGAACACATTCGTGTCACTGAACGACCTGGTGCCCTGTGTGATACCCGCCTTGCCACCACTGCTCGTCAACCTCCTCCTCACAGAACGCTGGGACGCACGCAAGGCAATGAAGCTCATTCCGAAGACTACGCCGATCCTCATGCTCGCCGGAAGGAGAGACGAGATCGTGCCCCCCGCCCAGATGAAGCAGCTGAGGGACCTGGGCAGCGGAGGTCGGGTGCGCTGGCGAGAGTTCGACGGGTCACATAACGACACCTACATTGTGCCCGGGTACTGGGAGGAGATTGAGAAGTGGATCAACGAGGAGGTAGTGGGTGGGGAGAAGAGCTCATGACGATGTTGTACAGAGTCGACGAGGACGAGGGTATCTAGCTATAGCCATGCTAGCCATGATTGACAGATTTAAAACGACGAGATTGTCATGTCGCGATACGATGCACCTCGAGCTTGCAACACATGTCCAGCTTGCCAGACATGTCGACTTAGCCGTACGTGATGGACATGCACACATATGTAAGGCACTCTTGAAGCGTGATAGTAGCCAAGATTTAGTCAATGATGAGCACTCCGAGGTGCATGGTCACCATGCATGCATGCATGTTTATTCCCTAAATGTCGCTTATGCCGCAGTAACCTGCGCATAGCTGCCGTACAACTCCTTCCGAACAGCAAAGTACGTGCTGCTCACCGCACCCTCGAGCACGACCCTGCCCTCGCTGAGCTTGCGCACAACAACGATCCCACTGCCAGCCTTGCTCTGTCCAAACCCATCAGACAGACCAGACCCACACACAAGGATACCCTCACCAGCAAACTCCGCACCGATAGACTGCGCAGCGAGGCGGTTCTTGAGCGCCAAGAGGCGGAGGTCGCCAATGAAGAGCGACGACGGGAGTCGTGATGGCCCAGAGGCGGGCACTGTAGTGATAGTCTCCTTCACCTCGATGGACGTGGGCTCCTGCTTCACCTCGATCTCCATCGCTGTGTCCTCCGGCTTGTCTGCTGCCGCCTTGGCCTCGCCTTCTGATGACTTCTCGCCTCCAGCAGCATCCTCAGCCTTGACCTCGGGCTCTGCCTCTCCTGTCTCTGCTTGAGCCACAGCTTCCCCTGCCTCAGCTTGACCATCAGCCTTCGCCTCGGCTTGAGCTTCGGCCGCCGCCTCTGCCCTCGCCTCCGCCTTCTCCTCCTCTGTATCCTCGGTCGCAGGGGCCTCAGTGACATCCGGAGGCTCCTCCTTCACCTCGGGCTGTAGTGGCGGGAGCTCAACACCAGCAGCCTCGAGCATGGGAACAGTAGACCCCGATGCGTATGCCAACTGGGCGTCGATCATCGCGACCTCGTAGCCCTCGTACTGATCGTCAGCTACAGCTACAGACAGCCCATGAGGCTCACCTTTGACCACCGCCCCTCGAGCTGCGATGTAATACCCTCGCTCATCTGCAGCGAGTAGCTTGCAACGTGTTCACCAATCTTGACAGACTCGTTCGTGCCCGGGTGGTAGACGTCGTGTATTGATGCAGTCTTGAAGAACTCGAGCAGTGAGGCAGTGGCGTCAGGGGTGGACTTGACTACGATCTGGGGTGTCAGTGGTGAACAGAGTCGTGGCCACGCTGATGCACTCACAAGTTTTCGCGGCTGCAGACGCGAGATGATCGTCTTCAGCGCCTGCCCATCGTACATCCCGTCCATGTCGACATACTCGACCGACGCTGCGAGCTTGACGGACACTTCCTTACTAACAAACTTGGACGGCGGCTCAGCAGCCTTGGCCTGCTTCTCCTCCTCCTCTAGTTTGCGCCGCTTGGCATTCCGCACCTCCTCCGTCTCGCCCTCTGCCTCGACCTCCTCCTTGATTTCACGGCCCTTGCGCAGCCACTGTCCGACATCAAGGCGCTCGCCGTACGAGTCTACGCGCCGTGTCTTGGCGATGTAGGGGAACATACGGAAGCGTGCCATCTCGCCAGCTGCGCCGCGGCCCACTCGGGTCTGTTGTCCTTTGACGAAGATGTCGAAGCTCATCGTACTGGTGTCGTCGCCTTCGCCTGCGAAGCTCTTGGCGCCCTCGGTGCGTAGGTTGATCATATCGGCACCACCTCCTTCTCCTTCTCCTTCAGACTCCGAGTCGGACTCGAGATCATCGGCTTCGAGCATGCGCCGTGACCGGTCCTTGGCGGCTTGTTGTGCTGCCTCGCGATCCTTCTTCTGCCGCTCCTGCTCCTCCCACGCTTCCAGCTCCTCGCCCTCCAGCGCGACCTTGGAGTTCACCTGTGTGTCAGTGAATGACTACAGGCGCAACCTTACCTCGATAGACATCTTGCCCTTCAGCGGCTTCACCTCGCCGATCTTCCCGTGGCCCCACTTCGCCCCCTCGTCCTGCAGCTTCTCCCATCGGTCGTACAGATCTCGTGTCAGAGTGTCGTCCTCTCCTCGTGT
Organism: Cutaneotrichosporon cyanovorans; assembly: GCA_002335625.1. Lineage (NCBI taxonomy): Eukaryota > Fungi > Basidiomycota > Tremellomycetes > Trichosporonales > Trichosporonaceae > Cutaneotrichosporon > Cutaneotrichosporon cyanovorans. Next base: position 178,057 of record BEDZ01000026.1, on the reverse strand, counting down.
TGTGAGCAGAATCACATTGCCCGGCTGGCTTGCCATTGCTGTGAAGAGGAAGCGGGAGGGCCCATACGACATCGAGGGAGGGATGGCGAGCACAAGCTTGGGCCGATTGAGTGGGAATGCTTGCAGAAGCTCAGTAGGCGAGCTGAAGAACCTGACGTGGCTGTCTATTAGCATGTATCTTGCAATCGGACCTCACTTGAAGTCCAGCACGGCATCCACGTTCGCTTCCTGTAACCGCTTGCCCTTCCTCCTTCCGCGGAACCCAACCTCCTCAACACGGGACTCGCGCACGACACCACCCATCCACTCAATCAGACTTTGTGCGAAGGACATCATGTCCGTCGCTCTCCGGCTGACGAGACACAACGGGAAATCCCATGACACTCGTCCTTGTGACCCAGCAGCTGGGTTCAGCTTGTAGGTCCAGTGTTGGTCGAGCAGGACGAGCAGCTCCAGCAAACGCGGTGACGGGTCACAAGGCATCAGAACTGAGTTGCCCGACTTCAAGGTCGATGTGACCACGTCCAGGATGCAGGAGTCGCGTTCTGTTCGCTTAGGATTGACGACCTGACTCCGACTTCCTTCCACGATGAGCAGGTCTGGTCGCCGGATGTCCTCTGCATAGTTGGCCAATCCTCCTGGTCCTGATGGTCAGTACTCTTCCACGCTGGACCACGCTCACCTGACATCATGCCGTCCAGATGCCGTTCTCCAGTGTGGTTCATGCCAACAGCATAGAGGACAGTACCGGACGTAGGCGAACGGATCTTGAACAGTGTGCCTCCAAGCACATGACCTGACGGGAACGGTGTCAGGAGCAGATGTGACAACTCGCCGCCCAAGTGTAATGGTTGGTAGTAGCGAGCCTGGTTGATCCAGTCAAAGGCCTCGTGTATCTCATCCGTAGTCGGCACGAATGGCCCACGAAGTGCTGCTTGCTTGCCGTTGCTTGAGGTTGCAACCACACCGTCATGCGTCTCAACACTCTCCTCGACATCGGGTACTGGGCATTCCGCACGCCAGCTCTCCGCCTCAGCTAGACAGACAACACGGCCCATCTCCACTGTCGGCTGGGTTGCATATACTGGACACTTGAGGCCCCAGTGGGCCCTGGCATATGCGTAGAGACCTAGGTACTTCATTGGCGAATGCGACAGCAGTACGAGCGACAGTGTAGGCGCGAGTCTAGAATGTCAGCTGTGTCCTGCCCATACCGACTAACTCCCTGATCTTCTCCTCATAGCTCCAGTCTCCAAGATCCGCACTGGCGCGGTAGTCGCGCTGTCCCATGTCAAGCAGAATGCGAGCATTGTCGAGCTCCAGGAAGAACGAGACTGGCTCGGATGTCGACGTTGCCGACGCCGACGACGACAGGGGAGTGAGCGTAATCATCGTGACAGGTTGTCCAAACGGTACCCCCTTCCTGTCCGCTCACGACAACAGGCAGCAAGAGGCGAAAACAGAAGTTATAGATGTGGTCGATGCTCGTCTTGCGATCTTGCATTTGTTGCTCTCGCTCGCTGACATCTGCAACTACTGCAACTACTCATGTGCCTAGAGTGATAATTGATGCCGTTTATTCTTATCAACACTAGACTCCTAATCAATCCCAATCTCGGCCTAATCCGATTACAACCCCCTTATCCTGATGTTCTGGCCCCTGCGTGTGCAGTGCACAGTCCCTGGTGCCACCTTCCTCCACGCGCACCTTCCTTTGGACCGACCTCTTTCGCGCTTTGCTCGTGTCGAGAATGCAGCAGCTGCTCGTTGTCCTGTCCATCACCATTCTCGTTCTCGCCATCGCATCTCCACAGCACTGAAAAGCACACAGACCGCTCATTCACACGGCACAGGCATATACCATTCCCCAAGCACGGTCCACGCCAGAGAGCGTTTTGCCTCAAATGCCCTCCCCCATCGATATCCTGCACTGAAACTCGCTCGTCTGCTTCGACTCTTGTGGTCTCTGTGACCTGACAGACCCCTTGATACTGGGCTGGTCGTGTCTGTCACTCTATATTCGGCATAGCATCAGGCGTTTCTGGTCTCGCGGGTATCGCGCTGGACACCATGACCGACACGCCGACGAGGTTCGGGGCAGCTCCGGCGCCGTCACCAAATGCTGAAATCCGTTCCCAGGCTATCGCAAAGCTCAAGCGCGCAGCATCGATTCCTCGTACTCCCGATGGCCGGCGACCTCCAGCACCGGTGCAACGGAGTGGTTCAAGTGCTGGAAGACAAGGAGGCAGTGTCACGGGACATTCATCAGCCGAGGGAGCAACGCCCACAACCCCCTCCGGCCCCTCCACGAACGAAGACTATGGCGACGAGGAGCTCCTGTCTCCGTCTCCTGGGGATCGACTGCACTTGACGCCCGGGGGATCTTCCATGCAACGGTCGCTGTCTGATGGGTCATCATTCTACCGGCCTGCAGCTCCTCCCAGGCTGGCATATGGCTCGGCCGACACCTCGCCATTCTTCACAGCGCAAGCGTCGCCTGTCACCCCAGCGCCAGACTGGGCTGCATATCAGCTGGCACAGTCGTACCTGCCGTCGATCAGTCCTGTGCCTGCACCACCGAGCTCTTTTCCGTCGACTCTGCATGCGACCAGTGCCCTCCCCGTGGGACGCAACACACCGAGCCCACTGCCGACTCTGGGAGAGCTGCGAAACCTGTCACGGTCCAACTCTGCAGCAGCGCGCGCCAATGCGATGAACAAGCTTGTCGGCGGGAACCGATCGATGACTGCAACTCCGACTAGAATGGCCAACACCAGTGTGACTCCTCTGTCGTCGTCTGAGGAGGATGTCACTTTGACGATTCCTGGAGCACGGCCGTCATTATACCGTTCGGGGACCATCGGCGTTCCTCGCATGTTTGGCATTGCATCCGATGTCGCCTCGGACTCCGGCTCAGTCGATGACACGGCGCTGGTGTCTCAAATACCAGACACGCAGTTCGATGTTCCCCGACCCCGCCTGCAGCGCAGCTTCACTGTGTCCTCCTCCAACATGGGCGAAGAGCGTCGAAGTGCTGTGGGGAGGCGGATGGTGGAGCGTTTGGCAGAGCGTCGTGCAGCACGCCAAAAGGAAGAGGCAGAGGTTCGGCAACTCTGGGAGGAGCGGCGGCATACTCGAGGAAGTGCCAAGATTCAGATCAATGAGCCTCCGGAGAAGCCACCTGATGTAGCAGCACCAGTTGGTACAGGCGAAGGCAGAGGAGAGACGGTCATGTCGCCTCTTGGTGCTCGCGGAGCAGCTGCTGCAGCTGGAGGAGCTATGTTAGGCGCGACAGCGTTACTCGGTCGTGATCTACTCGGCCCACCAGATCGCACGCCCTCGCGCAGCACCGAAAGGTCAGACGATGTCTTTGAGTTCCAGTCACATCTTAGTCGGAACTTTTCGACACGCACTCACAGGACTGAGCTTCCAGAGTCGAGTTTGGCTGCACAACCAACCCGTCTCTTCGAGACCAACAGACACAACGCCGAAGAAGACTACTTCAATCAACAAAATCACCACCTTTCACCACATGGTGAGGACGACCGGACACCACTGGACATCCCAGAGCTCTCGATGATGACCTCAGCACGCTTCGGACAGACTGCGAAGGGCAATATCACTGCCGGCAACATACCGTCGTCTGCACCACCAGGCCACGCAGGCGGCCCATACGAGTGGGATGCGAACGGCCGAGAGTCATACGATTCGAGGGCTGGGAGATCGAGCGACGGAGGAGACTCGTCAGGCGAGGGTGGTCACTACTGGGAGCAGGGTTGGTTCCGGAATATCAATAGTCTCTGACACTGCAGGCCCTATGGACGACGACAACGACGATGGTATCAGTTCAAGGGACCATGGGAGCAGTGCAATGACTCATGGTGGTCAAAGCGATGGAAGTCATAAGCTGAACGGCCCTGACGCTTCGTCACGGTCGCATTCTCAGCAGTCTCACGCGTGCTACACTCCTGAGCCTGCACAACAGCATAATCGCGACAAGCAGTTGTTGCAACCATCGCCTGGAAGTGGTCGTGCCAACAGCCAGCAGTCATGGACGGATGCGGAGCATGCCGACGACTCGCCCACTGGTGGCCGTGTACACAAGAAAACGAGCAGCATGTCCAAGATGCGCGATATGTTCCAATTGATGCGCCGCCCGAGCGCCCAGAAAGCGCTCAATGACAACACACCGCCTCTAACCCCGTCACTTGACAGCGGCGCTGCGAGTAGTCGCAATTCTGGCCATTCCGCCAATGGGCCAGACATCAAACGAACACCGTCTGATGCAAGGCCACCGAACAAGCAGTCACACAGCCGCCCGATGTCTCCTAATCAACAGGAAGCTAACAACCTGCTGATACAGCACCAGCTCTCCAGTGCCTCCACACCTGTCAGCTTTCTCCCCCGCGCGAACGTCAATGATCCTCGTGTGCACAATGCGAAACTATCCCCCTTCCCTGGCATCGGCTCCTTTGACCACAAGACTCGTGGACAAGAAGCGCGGCCCGGACACGTTGAAGGAACCCAGAAGTTGTCCCCCGGCATCTCACCATACAGCACTGGTGGCAGGACCACTCCGCACGGGCGACCGAGCAATGAGGCCGCTCATTTGCATGGTACCTCTGCCAGTCGCGATGGCCTTTCTGACGGTCACGGACAGAGTCGCGACGGCCATTCCGACGGTCACGCACATAGTCGCGATGGCCAGCATGATCACGACAGAAGTGCCATGAGGCGCGACGCGTCGCCACATCTGGGTACAGCCGGTGCTCTGCCGTCCAGCTCGGTCGAGCCCGACACTCCGACGCCGTCCGGAGCTTCTCGAGGCAATCGGGACTCCAAGCAGAGGCCGGAGATCCCATCATTCATGATGAACCGCCGGCGAGCTCCGCCGCCACCGCCGATCGAAGTCACCGAGTCAAATGTTGTATCCATCAACGATGAGTCATCTGCCACAGAGAGACAGATGAAGGGAGCAGCACCGCAGTCTCGTGATGTGCTGCGTCGACTGGACGACATGTTGTGCTTGCCGGCCGATGATCCCAACCGCCCAAGGTTCATGGACGACCCGCCTCGCAAATTGCTCCTCAGTCAGCAAGTGTTGCAAATCGTCAATGCTCAGGTAAGCCATGTCCGCCTGGACCCTGCTCACACACAGACTGTCAAGGAACGACACTTGTTCTTGTTCAATGATATCTTGGTAGTCGCTGAGCCAAACTACCCTGAAGGCTCGACAGTCGCTACCGATACCACCAAGTATATCGTCAAGTCAGTCGTCAGCCTCGAGCAGTTGGCAGTCTCCGAGGTCGGCGACGAAACTCTCCTGCAAACCAAGCAGCATCCTCTTGTGCAGCAGTTCATCAACGACTTTGCCCGTGATGGGGTTGGTGCCATCAGGACCCTCATGGACAGCAGCAAGACCAAGATCAGCATGTCGACCATTGCGGATCTTCTCTTCCGCACTCCTGAGCTTGATAAGATGCAATTGGGGCTCGTACTTGCATCTGAACCAGCTGTCGTGCGCTCGTTCATCTCGAGATTCGACTTCACACGTTTACCTATCGTCGACGCTCTCCGTTCATTCCTCCTTGCAGTTAGACTGCCTACGGACATCACGCTCTGCGAGGCACTTCTGCGCGGATTTGCCGACGAGTACTACTCGTGCAATGAGAAGCATGTCAAGTACAATCGCAAGCTCGCCAGCGATCTCGTGGTTGCGACTTTCGAGCTCAATGACATGCTCTACTCGACGTTCGGATTCGCGCTCCCGAACCACGCTGTCACTCGTGACAGCTTCGTGACCTCCTTCCGTAAGAAGGATCCACATGGCCTTGTCTCGGACACCATCCTCGAGGCTATCTACCTATCGATCAGGGGAAGCAAGCTCGTTCAAGCGCTTGGGCCTCACGAATCGCACCTCATCTGTCAAGTCAAGATACCTCCGGCTTGTCTGCCTGCCAGGCTTTGCTGCAATGAATGGAGCGATGTCATCAGCGTCTCATTGCCGCGCCCGGATCCCCACTTGAGGATCAGGCTCCACGGTGCTGACCTGGAATTCGACCCGCCGACATTGTCATTCGCTGAACTACCTACAGCTTCTTTCCGCATTCGCGGTGTCAAATCAGGTCGCAAATGTATCCACTTCGAACGCATGGGAACGACAGCACCTCTCTACGCCTCTCTTGCCAACTCTCACCAGCTCAGTGTCGAACCTGCTGTCATGCGCCACAGCTTCCAAATCACGTTCACCTCATCAGGCGACACTAGACGCTACCGCTACAGCGTAACAGACGCCTCAGACCGCAAGACTTGGATTGCTGCGCTTGCCAGCCATGTCAAGTCCGCGAAGGAGAAAAAGCGCGGCGCGGCTAACACCAACGCTGCCAACGGTAGCGTTAGCCGAGCTGCTGAAGCCGTGTCTCTTCAGGTTCTTCGCGACACTCTCATGTCAAATGCGAAGGATCAGGTGCGAAGTGTGCCGAGAACTGAGGGTAGAGAAAGCAAAGGGAACTTCCGCGGTCTCCTTTACACTGCTACAGAGCTCACTCTTCTCTGCCGCCAGAACTCCCTCCTCCCTGCCGTAATGAAGCAACTCGACTTGAATCCCAAAGACCATTCTGCACGTCACTCTGACTCGCACGCAAAACACTCTATGGACACCTCGCCAGCTTCACGCTCAGGAGCTGCTGGCACATTCGGTCGGGCAACTGTACGCGATCGTCGTGTCTAAGTACAAGAGTTCATGTTGTATCATCATCCACATGCATAGGTTACATACACTTTGAGCTACTCCTTCTCCCTGGTCTCTTGAATGCGTCGGTCAATCTCGCTTCTCAATGCCTTTGCAGCGTTCTGCACTCCCGCATCGGCCTTCTCATCACCCTCCTCGGCTGCTGCCAACACACGATTTAACAGATTGTACGGGGTGTCAGCAGCGTCAGGGCCGGGACGGAAGAGGCTTGGCGGCGTCGCATGCCGCAGCATCTCTGACGCCCACCCGATAGCCTCTGCAACCCAGCCGTACTTCAGTGCGCGCGATATCCAACCCTCCGGATCACGATGAAGCTCACTCTCCACAAGCCACGCCGGCGGGTGCCAAGCGCTCTTCACCTCATTAAGAGAGAAGAATGTGTCTGCCACAGCCTCAGTGTATCTCCACTGGGTTGCCGGACCATCGTGGCGTTGTAGAGCGATCTGCAAGTAGCGTAGGGCCAGGGCTTGAGGAGGACCGCGGAGACGTGCAGTGGTCGGTGAGGATAGTATTCCGCCACGCTCAAAGTCGCGCTCAGATGGGATAGGATGGCGAGACAGCTCAACGCTGCGAGTTGCTATGGCCACGAAGAGATCAGTCATGTCGACGTTCATCTCTGAAGCCGCAGTCTGGGCATGGTCGAACTTGCCACGCTGCACCAAGAAGCCGACCAACATGTCAGGTGTGACGGAGGATCCTGCCTGCACGACCTCAGGGATTGTGTCGAGTAGTCGCAACTGGCACAGAACGGCAGTATACTCTGCCCGGATGTCACTGAGTGTCACGATATCCACAGGCTTGTTGCCTCGAGAGAACTCGTCAGATGGGATGTACTTGGACACAGTCTTGCGACGCTTTGCTGAGGGATCCGCGGTGTCGTGGACAACGATCCATGCGTTCCGCTTCTCCACCAAGGAGAGAGTGTTGATGGCTGCAAGGTAGCTCTGAGCTCGCAAGCTCGCAAGTTGATTCGCAACGTCCGCCCGCTGCCCGCTGCTATACATGTCCGCGTAGCGCTGACCCTGGGCGTACATGATCTCGCCAGCAGATCGGTAGTCGCCGCGAGAGATATGCCACGAGTACAAGACCTTGTAGTAGTTTGGTGAGCGGAGAGGGTCTGAATTCCGCGCCTTGAAATTTAGTCGTTCTTCGACATCATTTTGGAATCCGATGAAACCGAGGCTGTTGAGCTGTCCGACTTCGTTTGCCTCGCACATCGCCGAGATCAATTGACCAAGGAGGTCACGCTTACTACAGGTCAGCTCATATCTTCACAGTGGACGTACATTTCGCTGAAAGGAGTGCTTGTCAGAACAGCGTACGCATTGTCATACTGAGCCAAGCGGAGATACGCCATGAACACCTTAGTCCAAACCTCGCGGGTGCTGGGACTGCCCGGTTCCATCGACTGTAGAGCGAGATTACCGAAATGAGCAATGACAGCGTCGTTGGCCGCAGTATTGACTGCAAGGTCATCTACCACAGCCATGACGCGCCGGTAGTACTCTCCCAGCCCGGACTTGCCAGAGCAATGGGGCATGATGGCCTTGAGAGACCCATCTCGACAGCCTGCTGCAGCCGCCTCCAGATAGTGCACTCCCTGCTCGACCTCTCCTGCTTCCAGAAGCGCGCGGCCCCGGATGAATGCCATGCCTGACGACAAGGGATACAGTTCGGAGAAGGCGTATGCAGTGACGGCGTGGCCATCTGCAAGGATAGCGTATGCCAGCATGACATCGGCGGAGCGGGGACCAATATCAACCTGCACAGGCTCCAAGAGATTCAAGTCTGCCAGAAGGGTGATAGCAGAGTCGAAGAGGTTGGAGAGGACATCTCTGATCACCGGCTGCGGAAAAACCCGTGCAAGGAGCGAGTGAATCAGCGAGTATGCGGTATCGTACCCGTCGGAGTCATTCAAGTCCTCATCACCTTCTCGCATCTTCAGGCCGTCGAAGCCTACGAGCATGTCATCCTTGGCCCTCAGACGCTTGACGTGACTACGCGCACGGACTCGCTCGACCGCCTCGGCACCCGTCTGCTCCACCATCCACTTCAGGACATGGTAACGGTGAAAGATAACCTGTGCTCGAGCCAGCACTTCCAAAAGCTCCTCAAGTGCCTCGTCGTCGTCCTCCCCAGCCCTGGGAGTTGTAGCGAGTTGGTATATCGAGACCAGCAGTACTACCCGTGCCAAGCTGTAACGGGCGTGGACGAGTGATGAGAATGTGGCAACCAGAAGTGCGTTTCCAAATCCGGCGAGGGACCAGGCTTCGGCGTCTTGGACGTCACTGACTTTCGGCGGGAAAGTTGACAAGATGTCGAGAGCACTTGAGAGGGTGCCAAGGACGTTCGTTGATTCGGAAAGAGCCCGCTGCACAGCGGACAAGCTGCCTTCGGACAGGTACGGTTCGACTAGCTCATCCCACCAACCACCTGCCAGATTCTCCACGGGTGCCGAGAGCCCTGAGGCCAGGTCTGACGCAACAGTAGCGACGAAGACGTCCAAAGCGTTACCGATATCGTCTAGGACGTCCTGTTTTCGAAGAGCGGCAACTAGCTCCTGGCCTGCGACAGCTAGACCCGTGAGAGCACGGCGCATTTGAGGACCGGCCAACGAAGGGTACGCTGCGATAAGAGAGCCGTCCGGTAAGGATTGAAAGTCATACGCATCAGATGGGGCCTGCCCAAGGTGCACGAGTACCTCAGCTGCGTCTTCATGCACTGGGACACTTTCGCCTTCCCGGTCCAGGATCAAAAGCTGTCCACACAATGCGGAAGTCGTTACGGGCCATCTAGCTTGCTTGTCGAGCTCGCGTGCACGCGCCCAGACACCAAGCCATTCCTGCTTTAGCCTTCGCCGGTACTCGTCCACGACAGGAGCGCCGGTCTGAGGACTCGTCTCCATCTTCAAGGCACTTCCGACAGCTGCTTTGAACTTCGCAGCCAGTGTAGTGTACGGAACTGCGTTTATTCGCTCTTGATCGCTGACCTTCAGCTGGTCGATGTATTCCTCCAGCGCAGTGTCGAGTGTAGTGGCCGAGAACCTCCCAGGATACAGCAGGTGGTCAATGAAGACAGCTGCGATATCACTGTTGTCCAGAGGGTTGGCAGGATCGGGAGCCTCCAAGCTCAGACGATTGTCGAAATAGGATGTGTCAAAAGCATCAACCTCGTCGTCTATGACTGCGCGCTGCCAGTCGTGCACCAGCTTGTACTTGCTTGGAGGCGCATGATAAGTCGTAAACTGCAGGATGTCGTCGATCGGTACGGAGTCGGCACGGAGTCCGGTTTCCTTGGCGTCCCAGACTGCCCATAGCCTCCATCCGTCTCCGCCATCAGGCCGCACGGGAGGCTGAATCTCGAAACCTCGAAGTTCACTGCCTGAGGAGGCTGGCGACGAAGCCTTTTCTCCAGCATACACTAGGTCGTTGGCTCCGTGTGGAGTGTTAGATGCGCGGTAGAAGACAAACGTGCCAGGGGTTGTCGGGTTGTACGGTGATGGGACGAACACAACGACAATATGTGAATATCTCGAAGAGGGGTTGGGATGAGGAACAACGCGGATGAGAGATGTTGTCGTATCGGGAGGTAGGGGTACCGATGCACTGGACGACCGGACAACAACCTCGTTGGAAGTTGCAGGCCGCACGTCAACCGACTTCAAATTGTTCCCTGATACCTCGGACCAGGTGCGAAGCTTGAAGTCCCTTGAGAAGGTATACAGTACAGGAATCTGGTCCTGATAATCGAATCGAGCAATGGAGGTCACCATCTCGTCGGACCCCCTGGAGAATATGGATCCAAGGCGTAGCCTGGAATGTCCTCGATGATATGTTTGAGTCCATGATGGGTTTTCTGCTATAAGCCACAGATCAAACTCAAACTCACCTGGTGTACATCCAGCATCACGCTCGATACGTATGATTCCACCGTCCGCGCAGCCCAACACCACGGTGTTCTCGTTCGTCACTGCGCATGCGCCAATACCCCCGGCTGACTCAATGAGATCCTCGTCGATTTCCCACTCCTCAGCCCAGTCCGAGCTCTTGGTGCTGAAGCTCAGGCGATCGCCCAGGTCTACGAACGACCCGAGAGGGAATGTCAACCTGTAAAGCACGTTGGCCGTAGTGACGACGATCACAACCAGTTGGCGAGTGCCTATGGATGCTACGATGCACCCATCGGACAAAGTACGCAGCTCGTCTGGGAATAGAATGCGAACCGCGAAGCTCTCGTTCGCATGTCGCCCTTTGGTCACCGGAGACAGTGTTCGAAGTTCCAAAGCGTAGCCATTGTAGATAGCCCGAGCAAGAGTTCCCGTCTGGGCATTGAATGCTGCGCTCACAGCATGGTCTGCAAACAGGGGAGACTCATATGTCTCGTCCGTTGGTGGAAAGGAGCGTTCAGAGGGAACAGCAACCTCTGGAATGCCGGTAGCAGTCGAAGGGTTTTGCGGCAGATGGGCGTGCACGAGGGTGAAGGGTGTGTACTGCGACATGACGACGTGTTGCTCGTCGCGTTCCTGCACCTCCTCCGCCTGATGTTACCGCTCGAGAGAGGACGTCGAGGAGGAGATAGCGCTGCACACCTCAAAGATGGAAGTACTCGATGTTGCGTATTGCGTTGTGTTGTCGGCGAACGTCAACACCTCACAGAAAACCACCTAGAGATTATCGTTTTGATTCCGCTGTCGAGCCAAAGTCAAGTTGGGCAAGCAGTCAACCTCAGATCAGCTTCAGCATCGACCATCATCTGCAACAGCGTCAGCTCGACGTCCTCTCTGTCGCCCTCGTCGGCTGTTACCTGGCCGTGACAGGCCACTCCTCAAGTTGGGCGGGAGAAGCGGTGAAGTTGTCGTGCTCGGACGAACCAACGAATCTTGAGCTACGCTTCATCTGATCTTGCAACGAAGAGGTGCAGGTCGCAAATGGATCCTCGACGACGTGACCCCCGGCAACGGGGCAATGCATCTTACGGGCAGCAAGGATACGGCTCAGCACATCAGGGTGGTCCTCCGCCAGGTGCATATGATGCTCATCCCGGAGGACACGGTCGCTATGGTAGTGGAGGTCCCTCGTCCGGGTATCCTTCGTCTGGGGCTACCTATCCACCAGCAACAGACAATGCGGATCCTCGCTACTCTCGTCCACCACCAGGAGCTGCTCCGTACCCGCCACCATCAGATCCCAGGATGCGGAATCACCACAATGCTACGCCGCCGTATCCGCCACCGTCAGACCCCCGTCGCAGAGATGATCCGCGAGGCTATCCACAAGATCCACGTGCACGCGCTGCCCGAGGGCCGCCAGGAGCGGCGACGCCGCCGCAACCCCCTCAAGACTACCGACAAACGCCTCCGCCTGCGCAGGACATCTCCCGGACGAACGGAGTGAGCGACGAGGTTGATACTGGGTCGGGAATGAGGCAGCGGCCGTTGTTTTGCGTCGTCTGCGCTAGTAATAATGTAGGTCGCCTTTGTAAGGGCACAGCTCTGACACCAGAACCGCTCAATGGAGGCACACAAAGTCCTCAAGTGAGTTAGGAGGGTACTTCTGGAGTCCATGCTGATGCCATAGCAATGCGGGTCTGCGCGTTATCTCAGCGGGCACAGGATCAGCTGTGCGCTTGCCTGGCCCGGCCATCGATAAGCCCAATGTATACAACTTTGGGACACCATACGACACCATCTACAGGGATCTGGAGTCTAAGGACCCTAAGCTGTACGTCCATTGCATTGGCCTGCACACTGATCACAGTTACACTGCCAACGGACTACTGCCCATGCTCGACCGTAATCGCAAGGTCAAGCGAGCGCCAGAGAAGTGGCAGCTGATGAAGACTGTCCTGGCAGATGTTGTGATCACATGCGAGGAGCGTTGCTATGACGCTGTCTGCCAAGGTCAGCAAGGCAAGTTAAGATTTACTGACAATTAGATCTCCTCGCTCGTGGTGGAGAGTACAATCGTCCCATTCATGTCATCAACGTGGAGATTAAAGACAACCCCGAAGAAGCTCTTATTGCTGGCAAATCCATCCTGGAGCTGTGCCAAAGTGTGAGATATTATGCAGCGTGCTGTGCAGTGGCTGACTTGAAGATCGAAAAAGCGCGAGACGTCGACGGCGAGATAGACGATATCCTCCTCAAACATGCGGAAAGGCACCCTCATGCTCTGCTTCACACCGTCGGATTCTGGTAGATCATAGTGTACACCAATATCATGTCATGTTCTGTGCAACGAAGTATCAATGTTCGCGAGGCAAAGCACTCCTTCGATGCAGTCATTCAATATATTCGCACTTGGCAGTCGCGTGGGTTGATATCAGATCAGGCACGGTAGTGCGCGACGCGACTTCTTATCGAAATCAAAGTGTCCGATCGGATGTCAACAACGAGGTCACTATTCTTTTCAATCCTTCATCTTTCATTCGACCTTCTGCGGCTGGGACTGCTCAACAAAGCAGCCGACACGAACAAACGGCGACGGCGTAACATATTGAGCTCAGAGTCAGAGGTCGTTTCGACAGCGGACTTGCCACGAAAGCCTTCTCTATCCACTCGCACCGGCGCACGGTTCACCTCGCCCGGGATGGACTGATCAGCTGTCACCTTTCATCGTTGGCCTGTTCCCAGCTACCCTCTACTCCTGCAAAGGAATCTGTGGGGGTGAATTGGTCGTACTTTCAGCTTAGCCGCCTCGCAGGCGCACGACATGGACGATGGCTTCCGCATTGAGCAACTACCAGCTCGGAGACCTGCTGGGTCGCGGCGCCAGTGGCAATGTCTACCGAGCTCTCAATTTTGTCACGGGCGAGACTGTGGCGATCAAGTCTGTGTCAGTGTCGTCGTTGCCGGCCTCGTCGCTGCCAGATATCATGAGTGAGATCGAACTGCTCAAGAATCTAAACCATCCGAATATCGTCAAGTATAAAGGCTTCGCTCGCGACAAGGAGAACCTCTTCATCGTCCTTGAGTATTGCGAGAATGGGTCACTACAGAGCATTCTGAAGCGCTTTGGCAAGTTTCCGGAATCGCTGGTGGCGGTATATATGCGGCAAGTGCTGGAGGGCCTTGTCTATCTCCACGAGCAAGGTGTCATCCATCGCGATATCAAGGGTGCCAACATCCTCACCAACAAAGATGGCAGCGTCAAACTAGCAGATTTTGGTGTGAGCTCTCGAGCCCCGACACCAGATTTGGCAGCAGTTGCTTCAAGTCATGATTCAGACCCGGACAATGAAGTCGTTGGTTCGCCTTACTGGATGGCGCCGGAGGTGATCGAGCAGAGCGGCGCTACGACAGCAAGCGACGTATGGAGTGTCGGTTGTGTCGTGGTCGAGTTGCTTGAGGGCAAGCCGCCGTACGGTGATCTGGCACCGATGCAGGCGCTATGGCGAATCGTGCAGGACGAGTCGATGAGGATACCAGACGGCGCGAGTCCTGTGAGTGCACCCCATTCGCATCGCTGACCTCCAGATCGTCCAGGACTTCCTATATCAATGCTTCCAGAAAGATGCCAATTTCCGAGTTTCTGCCAAGAAGCTTCTGCGGCATCCCTGGATGCAGAGCGTCAAGAAGGCGGGCGACAACGACAAGCAGGGGACGATGCGCAAATCGAAAGGCGACGGCTTGGATAGCCAATGGAGCTCGGCGGGCAAGAAAGAGGATCGCGCCGCGAACGTTGAGCCAACCGAGTATGCGGCTGCAGTGAAGCGCGTCCAGGAATGGAACGAGGCTCTCAATGGTACGTTTGATACTGGAGATGTCTGCTTAGTCTCCAGCTGCGCCCTCTACTGGCACAATACGCAAGGATGTAGCAGCGCCTAAGGCTGACGCTGATGCCAATGTGGAAAGCGTTCTCAGTGCTACCTCCAAAGTGCCACCAGCTCCAAGCGGGAACGCTGCGGGGTTGCTGTTGAAAAAGCAGCACGTCAGTGAAGCTCTCAACCGTGCTAGGGAGGACGGCGAGGCGGAGAAATGGGATGACGATTTTGCGTTCGACTCTATGCCCAAGCTAGCCCGTGAGTATGAACCTCTTGGCACCTTTAACAGAGCAGCACGCAAACCAGCCATACCAAGTGATGACCAAACGCCAGACCAAGATCAGGATCAGATGACTGTCCGACCTCCAAAGGGCTCTTTGACAAAAGCATCATCGAGCGTACTTGAGTCCCAGCGCTGTGATCTCGTCGAGGACTACTCTGACCTCGGCGACGTGACCGATGACCTGGAGCTCAAGCTTTCTGAGATGCGACAACGAAACAAGGGGCGTCTGATGCACATAGACGACTTGCGTAAAATCAAGCCATCACAGCCTACCGATTCCCCGAATTCCTCAGTACCATCCATCGTTGCTGGCTCCACCGCACTACAACATGTCACGGCGGCCGAGGCTCTCGACACTACAATCACGACGACGCCTCCTGGATCTCGGCAGAGCTCCCTTCGTGGACATCTCAACAGTACTTCGGACGCCAATCCCGAGCTATTGAAGTACATCGAAGCTGACAACGAAGACTACTCGGATGTTTTCGACGGTCCCATTGTTGGCAAGAATGGAAAACACGCTCTGCCGACTCTCCACTTGACAAGCCGATCCAACCGATCCTGGCAGGAAGAGGACGAGGAGGCCGAGGCCGACCCCTTCGCAGAGCTCGAGGATGACTTTGGGACTGACAGCCTGGAGGAGAATTTACGACGTGACAAGAGGGCCACGATGCAGGCAAGCGTGGAGCGTATCATCGATCAACTAGTGCCAACATTGCCATCCGAGGCACTGAGGCGCTTCTCTGCAGAGCTTCTCAACCTCTTCCAGACTGCGACACCGGATATGCAGCTGGAGCGACATTTCGTGCAGAACCGTGGCATGATTGCGTGAGTACTATTACCATCAGTATTCTGACACACAGCATTCTGGAGGTCCTCGAGAGTAGACTGAGTCGAGATGTGGCTCTGACATTCCTGAAGATTGTGAACCTCGTGAGTCTACCTACTTGATCAACATTGACCGCTCAGATTGTCTCGATGGAGGTCGACCATCTTGAGTCCTTCTGCCTAGTAGGCGGCATCCCTGTCATGATTGTGAGGAGCAGAGCTGGTCAACGCTAATAACAGCCCTACACCAGCAAGAAGCACCACCTCGAGACTCGGCTGGAGGCCGCTGATTTCATTCAACACCTCACGAGAAGTGCACTGACTCTTCAGATGTTCATCTCGTGAGTTTGTTTCCTAAGCGTTGCTAACGTTGTCAGGTGCCGAGGTCTCAAGGTCTTGGTCGAGCTGCTAGATGAGGACTATACTATAAACAAGACCCTAATCCTTTCCTCCCTTGAGGGTATTGGCAGCGTGTTCGACCTTCAATCCCCGACTCCCAAACCCGACTTCTGCCGCATGTTCACTCGAGAGGGCATCTTGGACCCACTGTCTACAGCCTTGCTGGCAGTCATCAAGGACAAAGATGTGGACGAGGGAGTACCAAAACGCGCGGTGGACATCTTACTGCTCTTCTGCCAAGTGGCTCAGAAGGACACGCATATCCAGTTTGCGTTTGCCACGCGAACCATCATGATGCGCATTCTGAGAGCCCTGGACTTGCTGCCTCGCAAATTGCTCGTCATTGCTGTGAAAGCAGTCAAACATCTCTCCACCAGCCCGCAGCTCATCGAGGTCCTGCAAAACTCGAACGCTATGGAGATCCTAGTGGCACTACTCGGCAAGACACTCAAGGGCTCCTACAGCAACGAGATCTGCTCACACATATTCCAGACTGTGTACTCCATGTGCCGTCTGTCCAAGATCCGGCAGGAGGAAGCATCGGCGGCAGGTATCATCCCCTTGCTCAAGAAGGTCATCGTCAACAAGTCGCCTCTGAAGCAGTTCGCGCTACCGGTGCTGTGCGACTTGGCAAACGCAGGCAAGATTTCTCGCCGGTTATTGTGGCAACATGGTGGGCTGTCCATTTATCTGGGACTACTGGACGATTCTTATTGGAGCGTCAGCGCACTCGAGGCGATCACTGCATGGATGCAGGATGACCCAGCGCGGGTGGAGGACGAGCTGCTGGAGGTCACGGCCATCAACGCGTTGTCAAAGTGCTTCGTCCAGAGTCCTTCGTACGAACGTATACTGGATCCGTTCCTCAAACTGCTGAGACTGTCGCACACCATCGCAGTGGCTATCATCTCACCGCTGTTCCTGAAACGGCTGGCGAATACCCTGGAGCGTCAGACGAACGCGATGATCACCCTCAACCTGCTTCGTATCGTCCGTCTCGTGCTGGAATCACATCCCGACCGCATCAAGCTTATTCAAAAGTACCACTTCGACGTTATCACTTCCAAGCTCGCCAAGCAGAACGACTCGGTCCTGGTTCGCGAGTTGGCGAAAGATACACATCCGATTCTGGTTGCCGGCATGCTGCAGTCTGCGTCACTTGCATCGCCAGTGAAGCGCAAGGCTTCGATCGTGCGCAAGAAGACGGACGCGGCCCCCGGTCAGTTAGACTCGCACCGTCACCGTCACACTTCACGAAGCTCACTTTCCTCGTCGGCATCAGGTACGGGGTCTACTCACTCCAACAGCCACTCCCAGCCTCGCGTGTTGTCGCGCTCGACGCTTGGTGAGCGACCCAACGCGTCGCTGGTGTCTGCGACAGCCGAGCGCGCAGAAGTTGGACGAAAACACGGACATAAACGCATACCATCACGCAGCCACTTGAAGGACGTGCAGTGGGATGCTGAGAACGGGAGGTTCAATGTGAGGTCGCCATTGCGCCCAAAGATCGCAAGAGGAGGCAATGAGAGCGGCGGGACGAGCGGCTTGGAGGCAGACGTGCATGGCCATCGGCGGGAGGGAAAGGGCACGGAGTGAAAGAAGACAAGTTGAGCATGTAGCCAGAGTAAGTAACGTAGCATTTGTACAATATGCATATTGCATTGTGAGCGCAGCTCGAGAGAGGTGCGGTTGCTTCTCGTAGTTGCGCTGTGCGATTGTTCGGGTTGATGATAGTGTACAGGTGTGTATCTCTATGCCAGACAAGTCCCGCTGATCAATGCTGCGTCTTGGGGGTACGGGGTAATGCCCTTGCGGGCGTAGACCTAGTCAAGCTGCTCCTCCGCTGCTGCCTCGACGACGCTGCCAGTTGCCACGGCCCCTTCGCCGTCCAGCTCCCGAGCCTCGTTGCTGTCTGCTGCGACCAGTGGCAGCGCTGGACTCAAGTCGTACCAGTCAGCTCCGCGACCTTGGTAGGCGCCCTTGATGCCCATGATGCTGGGGTCAGCTAAGTCGA
This sequence comes from Cutaneotrichosporon cyanovorans, assembly GCA_002335625.1. Lineage (NCBI taxonomy): Eukaryota > Fungi > Basidiomycota > Tremellomycetes > Trichosporonales > Trichosporonaceae > Cutaneotrichosporon > Cutaneotrichosporon cyanovorans. The sequence continues at coordinate 160,021 of BEDZ01000026.1, read as the reverse complement.
GGAAAGCAGTGAAAGATGAGTCCCGCGGCTGCAGTGTAAGGCTCTGGAGCCCACACCAATTAAGCTGCACCAGTGCCGCACACTGACAAGACTCACATTGTCGTTCCCGGCGGGTAGTCGTCAAATGTCGGCACTTGCCATGAGAACCCCTGGGTGGCATTGCCATTGATGGTCAGGAGCTGCTATCAGTTCATGTACATGGCAGCAAACCATCTGCGCAAACCTCTACCTACGTCGTATTCGCGTTGTCCGGGCCACCGAGGGACGTAGTATACCTCCTGAGCTCATCAGCATGGTCATCTACCTCTCGCAACTAGACACTCACCACAGTCCCCTCCCCGCCACTCCAAGCCAGCTCCAGCTCACTCCCAGCAACAAGATGTTTACCAAACTGGGTAAGCCAACGCAGAGGTATTGCCTCTGGCTCGTCCACTGGTACAGCATTGGCACTAGCAAACAAGACCAGCACCGACAGGAAGATGAGAGGGACGAATGACCAGACCGTCATCGTTTCGACTGCTCGGTGTCCGCGACGTCAGACGCAGACAGAGAATGAGTAGTGAGTTGGAGAGATTGCAATGTCAAAACCAACGCAGTCAGCGAGGCCAACGCGTTCAGATAACGAAACATTGACACGAGACTCTGCGGCGCTGGTGTTGGCCGAGATTCTTGCGTCCATGTCCTGGCGACGACTGAATGGACAATTGAAGGAATCGGCGCCACCAAACTATTTTAGTTGCGTTTAATCCTCTCGAACAGTGCGTTGTATGGATTTCTGGCCCAACTGCCGGAGGTTGCTGCAGATCACAAGCTCGACATCACTGACGTGGATGCCAGTCGTTCACTCCGCATGTTGACAGGCTACGCATTCGACAAGTGCAGACAACGTCAGAGCGAGCAGATGAGCGACAACAACGGCCGGCGTCGACCTCTTGTGTTGTCAGGGATGCCCATGTAGACTTCGGCGCCATCAGCCTAACACCTGACGCCATGCTCTCACGGCTACCAACGCGTGGCCGCCGCTTCAGTGCCTAGATACTGATTGTTGCAGGACATAGCCGCGGCGCCGTCATCAACGAGGTCGTCTGTGCTGCTCTGATCGCCGACTCCGAACGGACTTGCAACAATGCGCATCCCACACCTCTCTGGAGCTACGCGTGCAGCGATGCGCAGCCTCTCGACTCGCGGTAGCACGCCGCTGCTGCTCTCTCCGTCTGAATTCCAAGCCCTTCCGCGCAAGGTGGGTGTAGAGTAGTAGTGTGGCATCTGACCAGGACAGAACACCGTAGTGCTCGATGTGTCCTGGCACATGCCCAACTCGCCTCGCAATGCGGCAGAGGAGTTCCGCCAGGGGCCACGGATACACGGTGCTCAACGCTTCGACCTTGACGTTGTCGCCGACAAGGACAAGACGCGGAACCCGCTGGGTCTGGGACACATGCTGCCACCGATCGAGGTATTCCGCGAGGCGGCGGGCAAGCTGGGAGTGACCAAGGACTCACATGTGGTGGTGTACGACTCTGTGGGGGTCTTCTCGTCACCTAGGGGGCTGTTCACGTTCAAAGGTAGGTCCTGAGTGTGCTAGCATGCCGGCAGTGTGAACACAACGCTGATGTTAGCCATGGGACACGACAAGGTGTCTGTGCTCGACGGAGGCTTGCCTGCGTGGATTGAGGACGGGGGCCAGGTCGATGTTGGAGAGGTGACACCGCCGAAGCCGGTAACCTATGAGGGCGGGGCGGTGAACACTGCGCTTGTGAGATGTGAGTGTATCTGCTGGCATCAGGGAGCGAGGCCGTTATTGATCAGATAAGCATACCAGCAGATGGTATCCAATGCAGCCAAAGGAGACACCACGGCCGACATCGACGTCGTTCTCGACGCTCGCGCAGCACCACGGTTCACAGGAGAAGCACCTGAGCCCCGCCCAAACCTCTCGTCCGGCCACATGCCACACTCCGTCAACCTGCCGTTCTCAGAGTTTCTTGTCCCAGCCGAGGAGGGACGGCAGTACACCACATACAAGAAGCCGGAGGAGCTGCGAGAGGTGCTTGTGAACGCTGTGGGCGGAGAGGAAGCGTGGAAGAAGCTGGTGGACAGTGGAGAGGCACACCGGGCGCTTGTTTTCACTTGTGGGTCGGGCATGACTGCCTGCATTGGATGGCTGGCAACCCAAATCGTAGCACAAAGGGAGCCGACACCACCAGCTGCAGTGTACGACGAGAGCTGGACAGGATATGCGAGCAGGCCGGAAAGCAAGATCGTCAAGGGGCAATAGAGAGAAGAGAGAAGATGATGCTAGAGAGGAGATCATGCATTGAAATACGTTGATGCTGATTGTCCTATGCTGAGGGGAGTGTTGTGCAAAACCGCGATCGACACTACAACGATCCCAAACCCACAACCCGCCGAACTTCCTCCATGGTGTTGCTCGCACGCTCACGAGCAGCCGCTGCTCCTGCTGCTGCGACGTCGCGGATGTACCCTGGGTCCGCTCTGATCCTGGCATACTCGTCACGCACAGGCGCGAGCTTCTCAACAAGCAGCTCTGACACCGCACCCTTCAGCTGGCCCATGCGCCAACCATTCGCCTCTGCCTCCTGGGCCAACTGAGCGGGTATGCGCCTCGCATCGTCGAGCGCACTCCACATCGTGAGAAGGTTGGCGACACCCGGGCGGTTCTCGGGGTCGTATGTGATTCCTGCTTCCGAGTCAGTCACTGCTGCCTTGATTTTGGACGAGATGTCCTTGGCAGAGTCGGTGATGCTGATGCGGCTGGCGGGGTTGGGAGCCGACTTGGACATCTTTTGTGACGGGTCCTTGAGCGACAGAATGCGCTTTTGTGGCACTGGGGTCAGCAGAGCACTCATCCCTTAAGCTTGAGCTTTCAACGCACCAATCATGACGTCTGGGAGAGGGAAAACCTCTCCAAACTGACGGTTGAACATCTCGCACATGTCTCGTGACAGCTCCAGGTGCTGCGTCTGATCCTCGCCCACAGGTACCAGCGTCGACTTGAACAACGCAATGTCAGCAGCCTGGAGCACAGGGTAGGCCAGCAGACCAAGCTTCAAATCCGCCTCGCTGACCTCGTCCTCCGAGTTGGCGTTGCGTGCCGTAGCGAGCTTGGACTGAACGTCAGCCGACTCCCCTCCGCCTGCTAGCCCACCTTCCAGGTCGTCATCCGCTGCAGCCTGCCTACGCCGATGATGGTGTTGAAGAACCACGCCAGCTCAGAGTGCTCGCGCACATCTTCCTGGCAGTAGAGGATTGTCCTAGCCGGGTCGACGCCACACGCCAGCAGCGCGGCCAGCATATTGCGTCTGTCCTCGACCAACCGTGCAGGCTCTTGCGGCATTGTAATCGAGTGCAAGCCCACCACAGACATGAGAATGGGTATGTGAGCGGGTGTCGTCTTCTGCAGCTCCAGGAAGGGCAGGAACATGCCCAGGTAGTTACCAAGCTGGCGTCAGTTTGTGACATCGATTCGCGCGCATACGTGTGGTGTTCCTACGGTCAGCGGTCACAGAGGTGGCACACGTACCAGTCGGCTGAATGCCCGTGAAGATCACCTCCTCCTTCGCTTTTGCGCTTCGTCCAGCACCCGCGCCCGCTCCTCCTCCAGCTTCATTGCTGTAGCATCGCCGTGCGCGCAGTGGACACCTGGGTATCGTCGAAAGGCGTGGTATCCTCGCCGGCATGATGAAGTTCAGTCAAGTTGCAGAAAGTGGAGGTGCCGAGCGACTTTTTCCCCGGTCAGCTGCTTCGGCACAGTTACGTCCTCGACGTCGTCTCCACTTCTCTTCTTCTCATCTAATCAGCAAGATGTCTTTCTTTTTCGGCGGTGGTGCTCGTGAGTAGCGGTGGGAGGAGAGCACGAGTAGCGGACATGTGCTATATGCGTGCTCGCTGGTCGTACTGCATGCGAATGGTCTAGGCGCACTTTGCTCCTCTTTGACAAGCGACTACCTCTTCATATGCTGACCTCAGCCCGCGACAATGCGTCTATTGACCCCATGAAGATGGAGATCGCGATGACCGAGCTCGAAATGATTACCGACGTCTTGTGAGTTCCAGTTGATCGTTACAGTTAGACCGGAGCTGACGCTTTTCTTTCGTTTGGTGATTGTCCGCCGCCCTTGATCACATCGCTCCATCGACTGCGCTCAACCTGGACTGCCTCGATATGACTGATCAACGTTCTGGTCCGAATATCGACGCTATGCTTCCCACGATGACTTGCATGCGACGCTACTCTTCAACTCGCACCTCGTATCCTCCACTGCCCTCGCTACCGTTTTGCCTGCAGCAACCGCCTCGTCTCGTCGTGCCACCAGAAGTGCATTCAGCCCGACCTCAACAAGCACCGCTACGCTGAGGGCGAGCTGCTCAAGGGCGAGGCCGTTTGCGTCGACAGGTGTACTGGCAAGTACTTCGAGGTCAACAAGAAGGTCGGCGAGCGGCTGCAGCAGATGGGTAACCAGGCTCAGCAGGGTGGCACCTTTGGCCGCTAGGTGGGGTAGGAGCGCAGTGTACAGCGTTATGCACATGTACCTTTCCACAGGTCTGGTAGTTGGTCAACTTCAGCGTTGATATCTCAGTCGCGATCATATCTGGCTGCCTACTGTTACATCTACCGTGCTCTATGATGATTATATACATGATGACAGGCGTCGAACATCCTGTGATGGTTGGAACGGCGTCAAGGTGAGTAGCAATCTAAACTTCACTCCATTACGAGCCCGGTCAGCCCCTCTTAAGTGACTCTGTCTTGCCATTCTGTTGCTTCTCCTAACTCTGGGGGGGGGGGGATCCCACCGATTCGGCCTCGTCAATCCTCATTCATTTCCTTGCCCTCCTTGCCCTCCTTGCCCTCCTTACCCTCCTTGGCCTCCTTGCCTTCCTTGTCCTTGTCCTTGTCCTTGTCCTTGTCCTTGTCCTTGTCCTTATCCTTGTCCTTCTTCTTCTTCTCCTTCACCTTGATGTCCACTTCCTGCCACTCGTCCTCCTCCACTGCCTCGTCCCACCAAGCCGGGAGACATTGTGGTGGCGGCAGGTTGACGATGTCTCGATCGAACAGCTCGATATACGTCTCGTCCGTATATCGGTGCTTCGCGGGTCCAGAATGTGCTCGGTACTGCTGTCAGCGCAACCCGACTATGACTCGCACCTCTGACAAAGCCGATGCGAAGTTCCATCCTTGCATACGGCGAAGGCAGCCGATAACGATGCCAGTTTGATGGATGCCAAGCCTAGCGTCAGCATAGCTCGAAAGTCCTGGCGTACGGGTCAACAACAAGCACCGGATGACATCGCACGTCGAGTATCAACTCCAGAGCAGCCTTGACAACGCTGTCAGATATCGGCTGCCAGTCGCCCAGTATTTGGAAAAGCCTTGTGCCAAGGTTGACCTGCTGTCAGTGTCGCTCATGATAACCTTCGTTGCATGTAGTTTGAGCAAAGCGTCGTGGACATGCGTCTCACTCTGCCCGCATACAAGCGCTAGGAGCTGTGTCCCGGTACCCACAAAGTCTATTCCTGCTGACTGAGCATATGCGACGAGCTGCGGTGACGGGTGCTCCGCTGTCAGACTGATGATGGTCCGCAGACCTAATGTGGCAAGGAATGGAACCTGGGGTCAGCTCTCCATCACGATTCAAGTTCAGCAGGCCATATAGTAGGTCAAGACTGCCGTGGACTCCGACGCAGCGTTGCTGCTATCTCTCGTATGCCATCCATCAAATGGATTGAGCTCCTCTGACGCCAGCCCTGCGGCCCCCGCGCTACTCACCTCCGACGCCGACGGAGAGGCACACCTGTACACCCCCGGCTCCACTATCGAGTAGCACGCCGGCGCGAGGATCAGAGGCTGGGGTTTGGCCATGGCGCGGTGGCCAGCGAGAGTGCGTTGTTCGCTGTTGACATGCGAACTCAACCATCTTCTCGACGACGATCATTGTGGAGGTCTGGAAGTACGGATGTACCTCGGATCGGCCTATGTTGCCGCCAAAAGTCGAAGTTCAGAAAATGTTGACAACTGATACTCTTCAGCTGGGCAGCATGTCAACGCAGGCCCTCGACACTACGACGCGCACGGTGGACGATACAGGACACGGGAGTGTGAACGAGAGCGAAAACGCGAGGAACGAGGCTTCTGGGTCGGGTAGCGTGGCCTCAGCACCTACTGCCACAGGCAACGCATCGGCCAAGGTCGCATACGAAGACGAGATGTTTCCCAATGGCATGCACCCCATGCTGCGGTACTGCAAGCCGTACTGGTGGCCGTATCGGACGTTTGTGAAGCAGCGCTGGATTGGGCGGCAGTTGTTGGAGGTCATTGCGACGGAGTTCCGGGATAGGAGCGTTGACTACTATGTGAGTGATGGTGAGGTGTGGGTTCGGCTCAGATGAGCGCGTAGAGGCTGAGGAAGGCTGCAAGCGCTGGAGCACGATCACAGAAGGCTATGGCTTCCAAAAATTCCCATGACATTGTCAACACGGTCCAGAGTGCTGACCATAGCGACACGCACTCGAATGCGGAGTGACCCGAGTGAATGGCGCAGTGGCATGGCCCGAGTACGTCCTGCGTGACGGCGACCGCTTGGACAATACAGTACACCGACATGAACCACCCGTGACAAACGATCCGGTGCTGGTTCTGCATGTGGACAAGGAGAAGGAGTTCTGCGTGATCTCAAAGCCGGGCAGTATGGTAAGTGAGGGCTGAGTAGCAGCAGCTGATGCTAGCCTGTACACGCAGCGGGACGATACTTCAAGCACACGCTTCTGGAGGTGCTGAAGGATGATCATGGGATTCAGGGGTATGGTGAGTGTCTCACATTTGGTCAGCTACTTTCTATATGGCGCGAAAGCGGGCCCGCCTCGTTCACTTGCTTTACTGCTCTGCAGTATCGCGCTCGTCGACTGCAGTCCTATGCCTCGAACTGATGTTGCCGCCAATCCTACAAGCCCGCTTCTCTTTTGTTATGAGGACACCGCTGACCCCAGCCGTCAACCGCCTCGACCGCCTCACTTCCGGCCTCATGATCCTTGCCCTCTCCGGCCCAGCGTCTCGCAAGCTCGCCGAAGAGTTCCAATCAGGCAAAGTCCAGAAGGAGTACATTGCCCGCGTGCGAGGTCGCTTCCCCGACGGCGAGGTGGTGGTAGACCAGCCGTTACTCACGGTCGACCGGCAGATGGGCCTAGTGATTGTCGCGCCTCAAGGCAAGGTGAGTCCCTCCTGAAGGCCCTTCGCTCACACACCTCAGGAAGCCAAAACCATCTTCACCCGCATGAGCTACGACGCCGCCCGCGACCAAAGCGTGGTGCACTGCAAGCCAGTGACTGGACGGAGTGAGCACCTCCCCCCATTTCACCACCCACTGACACCAGCACACCAGATCCGCGTTCACCTGCAGTACATCGGCCACCCGATCCCCAATGACCCCCTCTACGCGTCCGAGGAGGCTTGGGGTCCCAATTGCGGCAAGGGTGGCGTCGACCTCGCAGCGCAGCATGATGACAACTCCATGCTCAACGCCATCGCCGAGCGCGTGAGGCTAGGCAACGCAGCTGGCGATGCACCCTCAACATCACCCAAGAAGGGCCGCCGGCAAACCCCACCATCATCACCCTCCAAGGTCGACCACAAGCTGCCCGACGACGCAGCGCGCTTCGCCGGCAAAGAGGACGCGCCCGGGACCGCCCCCACCCGCGCATTCGATAACCTCGACCTCACATCTCCGATATCCCTCTCGCCCGAGGCCCGCCGCGTGATCGCCACACTGCGGCGGAAACGCGACGAGGCGGAGAACTGGACAAAGTGGAAGGAGGTGGTGTTCAACAAGGTGACCGAGAACGCAAAGGCGGCCGTCGAGTCCCCGGACCCAGACGCAGACATCACAAAGCAGCCGAAGAACCCCAAAGGTGGTGCCAAGGCCGACCGCAAAATCCCCCACCCGCGCGTGAACAGCAACATCCGCCGCTCGAAGGCTGTCGACCGCGAGATCCTCACCGAGTCGCCCAGCGTCCTCGAGCCGCCAGAGTACCTCCCCGAGGGATTTTGCGACCAATGCTTCGTCCCCGTGCCGGACGACCCGAAGCCGTCAACGCTGTTCATCTACCTCCACGCGCTGCGGTACACAACCGAGGCGCTCGGCACGTGGGAGACGCCGCTGCCGCGCTGGGCGGGCGAGAACTGGGACGGCGACTGGCGCGGGTGGGACGGCGAGCCGCCGGTGACCTACGTGCCCGAGGCGGAGCGAGAGGAGGTGGGCTTTGACGTGGGTGGCAAGGGGGCGGGGGAGGAAGAGCATGAAGCGGGGAGTGGCGGAGCAGGGGCTGCGTCGAAGGAGGAGCAGGTGCAGGAGGAAGAGAAGAAGATCGCGGCGACTGCATGAGCTGTCGAGCAAGTCGAGCACTTCCCACAAGCATAGAGCGCGGCCTGGTTAGTATAGCTCTGGCGAGGCCTGCGGCATACCATACAGAGTAGACATAGGGACGTGTCAGCATGCACTGTTGTTACCATAGGACAGGCTGTTTGTTTACTTGGAAGACGACGCCCTTATGTCATGGCTCTCCATAACTCTCCATGTCTTCACTTACTTCTGAGCTCAGAAGATGCTCTGAGTCGTTTCATCATCTGGTCACAACTCAAAGCATCGTTGGCAACGTCATCCCTGAGCTGACCGGGATCACCATGGCTCAGATTTACGAGAATCAGAAGGGCAGCAGCATTGCTGCCATCCGATTTCGACAGTACAGTAGTCTCAGCTTCCAAGGAACCCAAGCATGGTCATGCTCGCACCTGCCCTCATCAAAGATTCGAAGTCACGTTCGCCTCACAGTTGCTGCCCATCAAACACTCCAGTCCGCTTCTATCTGACCAGTACTGAACATGCAGGACCTTGTTTGAGCAGCTCGCTGTGCTGTGAAACACATTATATTGTAATATGCTGATGTGAGAGCACTTGGATGACCGTTTAGCTGCGCTGATCGGGTCAAGCTCTGCTCACAGCAGCTCACAGCAGCTCATTCCTCATTCGCGTGGCTGGAATGTCGTCAGAAGTAGTGTCAGCCAAGTGATTGTCCAGGTGCTCTCAGTCAGAGCAGACGCCGCCCATATCTCGATGCTCCGCGCCCCCGCAGCAGCCGCTCGCCGCTCATGCTTATCTATGCATACACCGCGTGTATAGACTACTCATTACGTCACGCAAACAGTGTCCGGTAGTCGCACAGGCGGGGGTATCGGGCCTCTAGCTTGCCGCCGCGGGACTGTAGGAGGGAGAAGAAAAGTGCGTGGTGGTTCGTGGATGTAGGTGATGTGTGGTTGGTTGGTGGAGATTAGACTGTCCTCGTGCCGGGCGGGGGCGCGGGGCCTTGCTTGTGCTCCTTGTGATTATTGTTGTTCTTTGCCCGCGCCACTTGAACGGCGATGTCTCGTTGCAGCCGGACCAGTGGGAATGGTGGGGATGTCGATGTAATATTACGTCCAGGTGATGGATATGTATGTGGATAGGAAGAAGTTCGAGGAACAGCTAAGTCCGCGAACTGACTGCGAGGGGCCGGTCGTCGAGGAATTAGGTGGGACCGCTAGCGAGGTTGGTGGATCGGGAGCAGGTGTACGGAAGCGCAAGGTCGTTCTGCGCGCCTCGAATCAAAGCGCTTCGAGTGCCGCATGGCGAATGGTGGGTTGCAGTGGCTCCCCGTGACGTGTGACAGATAGCGACGCTAACCACAGCGCTCCGCTCATGCTGCTCGCCATGTCCCATTTGCCCGCCGTCAACGCTCGCCCGGTCGCAAACCCTCGGCTCCCGGTCACACGTCATGCTCTAAGAGGAGAGGACAAGCTGGGGCTGTCGTGATGTTACTCCCGATGACACAATTCAAACCGCTGCTCGGTGTTCGTCGTGCTCAATACTTCGCGCCCTCGCACCGCTGTCGCAATCGCAACGCTCGCCCGCTCACACAACTCACACCGCTTCGCTTCGCGGCGTTCGTCGTGTTCGCTAGTGCGCCGCAACCGGCAACCCCCCCGGCATCTTCTTCTCGAACCCCACCTCCCCTACCCCCGCCTCCTCCTCCTGCTGTCCCGAGACATCCGAGTCCGCCCTATCCCTGAACGCCGGGGCCGGCTTCATGTCAAAAAGCGACGGCTGGCTCGTGGTCGCCATGCTCGTCGTGGGCGTGACGACCACACTGCTCGCATTTGACGCGTACGGCGCTCCCGAGCGGTGGTACTCTGCCGACGAGTCGTCCGGCGACTGCGAGAGGACCGGCGGCGTCGTGCTCGGCACGGCGAGGGACGAGCCGCGCGGCGGGACGATGACGGAGCCAGAGCCGGGGACCGCGCGCGTCGGTGTCGGCGAGGCGGGGTGGGACGTGTACGGTGAGGCGGGGGCGGGGGCGGGGGCCGGAGACGGCGAGTGGTGAGAGGTGTAGGGCGAGGTGGGGTGGGCAGTGGAGTCCGAGTGCAGTTGGTCGTTGTACGAGGCCTGTGCGGGGTAGGCGTCGGGCTGTAGTGCCGACTCGACCTCGCGTGGCTGGGTTCGCTGGGCCTGAGCCTGGTACGCCGCAGCAAGGGCAGCAGATGACTGCCGCGGGGGGATGGCGATTGCGGAAGACTTGCGCGCGGGGATGGCGGGCGTGGTAGTAGCTGCGGGGGTGGCTGATGGCACTGCAGCTGGGGCGGGCGCCGGGTTGACAGCTGCAGCCGAGGCAGGGGTGTCTTGGGCGGCTGTAGCTGCAGCTGCGGCTGAGCCAGTTGCAGCCGAAAACGTAGCAGGGGCTGAGGCCGTAGCAGACCCAGAGGTGAGAGCAGCGGGAGCAGACTCAGAAGCAGAGTTGTTTGCAGCTGAATCGGAGTTCGAGTGCAGAGCAGCAGCAGCAGCGGCTCCAGCAGCAACACCAGTAGCGGCTCCAGCAGCACCAGTACGCACGGGCTCAACCTCCGGCACCTTCGGCGGCTGACCCGACCCCGACGACCGCATCTTCGGGGACCCATCCGCGACGACCGAGAAGCGCTTCTTGAGCGTGCCGAGCATGCTGCTCTTCCTGCGCGCGGTCTGGTCGCTGCCCAGCGACGTGGTAGAGGCCGAGCGCGGCGTGGCCGAGGCCGAGGCGTAGGACGAGGGTGCGCGGGATGGCGCGGGCGAGGGTGAGGCTGTGCCCGTGTTGCCGGCGGGCGCGCGCGAAGCGGGCGCTGGTGCCCTAGGCGCTGGCGCTACGTTGGGTGCGACAGTCGCGTTCGATGCGGCATTGGGCGCGACGGCGGCCGCAGATGCACCCGGTGGCAAGGTCGACGACGACGCGTCGTTGCCAGTTGCTGTGACTGGTGAGGCAGTTGAGTTGTTGGCCGGGATCGACATCGCAGCTCCGGGGAGAAGCGGCGCATGGGTCGTGGGCTTGGGTACAACCTGGGCTTGAGCCTCCGTGGGAGCCTGGGAAGCGACCTGAGGCGGTGGCGGGGTAGTCGAGTTGGGCAGCAGCGATGGCCTCTGAGCTGCTGGCGTGGCCTGCTCCAGAGGTGGTGACTGCATCGAGGTTCCGCGCGGAGGCACAACAGGCGATGAAGAGGCCTGTGGTGGCTTAGGAGAGGGGGTCGAGCGAGCAGCGGTGGCACCCGCAACAGCTCCTGTAGCAGCACCTGTAGCAGCACCTGCAACGGCAGCAGGACCGGCATGACCGTTGGGCTGCTCAGCCGACGACCCATTCGGCAAGCCATTCGGAGCCCCCTTGCTGACTGTGCTCGGGGCACTCGCCGCCTTCAGAGCCGCCGGCTTGAACAGCTTGCTCGCCTTCTTTGCCTTCTTCTCCGCCTTGAGACGCTCCTTTTCGGCATTCTCCTCGCGCTCCTTCCTTGCTGCCTCTGCTTTCGCAGCCGCCTTGGCCTTGGCCTTCTCCTCGGACGCCTTCCTCGCTGCGGCGGCCTTCTCGCGCGCCTCCTGCTCTGCTTTCCGCTTTGCCTCGAGCTTAGCCTCCTTCGCTCTAGCCTTCTCCTCGGCCTTGAGCTCCTTTTTCGACTTGGGTTTGGATTGTGCTGCTGCTGCAGCGGCTGCAGCGGCTGCAGTTGCAGCTCCGGCACCAGCCGCCCCTTCAGTTACCTCTCGCGTGGCCGACCCGTCCGCAAACGAGTGCTGCGGCCGCTCGGTCGCTGGCGTCTGCGGCGCGGACATGTCTGCCGCCGTCGTGTGCTGACTGAGCGGACTCGGTGCACTCGGCGCTGCGAGCTGTGCCACTGCAGGCATCACCGGTGCCGAGTTCATCTCGACCTGCTGCCCCTGCTGGTCATCTATGGCCAACTGAGACAGATTAGACGACGTAGTAGCAGTAGATATCCTGCCTGGCAACGGGAAATCTCCGCCATTGAGCATATCGCCGTTCCCCTCGCCGCTCCAGCGCATGCCCATGCCCGAACTCCGCGCAGAGGGGGCACGCGACCTGTTGCCATTGCCATGCGGCGGGGAGCCGACAAACGAGCGGCGGTCGTCATAGCTTGCCTGCGAACTCGTCGGACTCAGCCCCTGATGTCCGCCAAGCTGTGCTGCGACCGCATAACCGCCCTCACGGGGTGCGAGTGTGCTTAGCAGATCAAAACCGTAGCCTCCGAGGGAACCCGGGCGCGAGTGATTTGCCAAGGACGCTTGGGACTTGTTCAGGGGGATGGACAGATCAGTTGATGAAGAGTGCGCAGACGACAGGCCCTCTTTCGACTTTATCGGCATGAGCGAGGGTGAAACGTGTGTGTCGACGATCGATGCCGCACGGGACGACGACTTGCGAAGCGTGCCTCGCTTCCGCAGACCTGTGAGGCTTGTAGACGACTTGTTCTTTTGTGGTGGAAGCATAAACTCTGCAGTTGGTGGTGCAGACGGCCACAGGTTCTCAGGCAGCGGCGGTGCGATAGGGATGTCGTACAGTTGACTCATGCGACGCACAGTGTCAAGAGGCCGCTCCTGCGACGGACGCATAGGGTTGCTCATATCAGGCGTGCTGTCGTCGTCGAGTGTCCACAACTCTTCGCTAGTCATACCTTCCATACTCAGCATGGACGAACGAGTAGAGAGCGTACCCTGGCGCCGCCCCCGGAACGAGGGAGGGGGCGGTCCATTGGCCCTAGCACGGGGGGCCATGGGTGGTGGTGGGACGGGTCCATCGTCACGGAGTATGCGCTGTGCGACTCCAGCGCGAGTCATTGCAGAGTTGTTGGTCTGCGGATAGCGTCGTGTTGGGGGTTGGGGCAGGTGGGGAGATGACTGTAATGATTGTGAGTGTGAGTGTGGGCTCGCAGCACCGTTGGGCAGAGGAGAGACTGCTGCTGGGTAGTAGCCGTCCGGGGAAGCGTAGCCTGCTGCCCTGTTTCCCGTGGAGAGTGTGTTTGCTGTGCGGACCGACGGGCGCCGTTTCCACGCTGGCGGGGGCGAGTCTGGGTCTCCCGAGAGCGACAGCTGGCGATGTAGTGTTGTTCCGGGAGCAGCTCCAGCAGCAGCAGCAGCAGCACTACCTCCTGTGGGCGAGGTGGGCGACTGGTGGCTTTTCACTGAGCGGGTGCGCGCGAGGGCCAGCTGGAGCTCGGAGGGTATGCTCCTCTCGTCTACGGGCGAGGGCGGGGATTGTTGCTGCCGTGAGCGAGTGCGATATTATAGAGCAAGTGAGAGCAGTGGTGGGGGTGTCGGAGTGTAGCAGTGATGAGAGTATCTATCTATCTATGCAGCTATGCAGCTATGCAGTGATGTTGGAGAACGAATAGCAGTATGGATCGACGAGTGATGCAGACAGAGAATGGATGGATGGATCGGTGGTGTGAGGCAGATCCCATCCCATCCCATCCGGCGGAGGGAGGGAGGCTGGGCGTGCGTGGTCTTGGTGGGAAGCAAGAGGGGCAGTGACGGGAGGAAGAATGGCTTGGCGTACCACCACCGGTTGCTGTTGCAGGATGGTTTGCACTGCACAAAGGTTTATCTCCGAGCGAGCGATATAGATAGGACTCTACTGTGATGATGGTGTGCAAGTGCAAGGAAAAGAGGGTGTAGAGCGCGAGCAGAGGAAGAGCGCAGCAGCGAGTGCAGGAATGCAATCCAGCAAACGCAGCAGAGTTGAGGGCAGGGTAGTAGGAGGAGTAGCTGTAGTGACTGATAGCAGTGGTGCAACCCACACCGCATCACTTATCCGCTACCGATCTGCCTGCCTATACTGCAGGCTCCTCTGCTCGTCACCAGAACGAGATTGGACGCAACAGAAGCAATGATGATGATGCTATCTATCGACGACACAGGGAAATGCGCGCGAATGCACGAAAAAGAGGCGTACCAGTGCCATTGGACTGGCACCGGCCATAGGGAGCATGGCGCACAAATCCCATCGATAGTGAGCCATGTAACCCTGGACCACTGCCCTACACCTTCCTCGGTGCACCTTCCTCGCCCTCCTCACCCCTCACCACAGCCCACCCCGCCATGCATCACTCTCCATGCCATGATGCTTCTCGCCGTCCTGAATGCATGCTCTGTAGCACACACGCGCCAGAGGCGTCGGGGACGAGGCATGATGCTTGTTTAATTGTAAGAGAAAACGCCGCACAGCAGACGTCATGATTTCTATAGGGAAGGTGATTGAGGGGAACTGACAGTGGGATAATGGGGGAGTGTCACTTCTGCTGCTGCTGCATGCATGCTGCACATATAGTGCGACATGTACATGCATGCACGCATGCAGCAAGCAGCACCTGTGGCCTAACTTACCTCCTCGAACGGCTGCACGCCTGCAAAGACCTCGAAGCGAGCCATCGTGTTTTGTCTTGCGCGTGTAGTTTTCCTCGCCTCTGGTCTCCGATCTGTGTGATCTGTGTACAGGTGCTCTCTTGTTTCTCCTCGCTCAGTCTGAGCAGTGATCGCTCGCTTGCTCAATGTATCGTCTAGGACCCCGCAGCGCAGTGCACAGTGTTTCGAGTAAGGAGGGTGCCGGGCTGTCGACGAATGATGTGAGGAGGGGAGGAAGGTGTGAGGAAGGTGTGTGAGGGTAGGAGTTGAGCAAGGGAAGGTGGGAAGAATGGCGTCTAGGAGTTGTACAGGGCAATGCGTTTCAGGACCACAATGATGCTAGCAGCTGGTGATGTCTCGAGCGTCGCAATGTGGTCGTTGTGCGTTCTTGTTGCTTGCTGCTTGCTGCTCGCTGCGCTGTGTGCTGCTTGTTGCTTGCTGTGTGCCAGGCTGAGAGGCGAGAGTCGCTCTTTGATTATTCCGACGACCTTCCTTTCAGCAACGTGCAATTGCCTGTGCACCGAATCCTTGCAGCTCGCTGTCGCCCTCGCCGCCGTGGTATCGCAGAGGTGCGGGGTGCTCCAGGGCCTCTAGAGTGCAGAGTGTCTTTTGTGTTGCTCTAGTGCAGTACGAGTAACTGCTCGACGAGTGAGGGGTAGTTGCAAAAGAGGGCAGAGGAGGGTGGGATTAGGGAAGGTGGTGTGGGGTACAGGGAGGGAGATGAGACATGCACAGCTTCGCAGCTTGAGCGTGCAGTCGAGTATAGAGAGTTGTATGTACAGGTGTATTTCGTAGGAGTAAGTAGGAGTAATAGGAAAAGCAGATACGTAAGTAGCAGAGAGCAGTCGTGGTCTCTGTCTCTGATAGAGTTGTGCATAGGAGGTAGGTAGGTACAGGGACCCTACTAGCAGTACACTTCGGTGGTGCCTATGATGATGCAAGGAATGGACTTCGGCGGATTACGAGGAGAAAGGTAGAAACATGCAGAGATCGAGGTGGACTTAGGAGCAAAGTGTAGAGGCAGAGGCAGAGCAGAGGCAGCGGCTGCGGCAGAGGCGTGGCTGTTCCAGCGATGCAATGCTAATCGAGTAGCGAACCGGCTGAAGAAGACGCTCGCTCGCTCGTTTGTGCTCGCTACCAGTCAGAGGCAGAGCTAGACTCTGACAGCTGACAGAGCCAGAAGCTGGACCAGAAAGCAGGATAAGGATACCAGACATGCACATCACCAAATGCCTCAAGCACGGGCGGCTGTACACAGCACACCCAGCTCTGCATCTGCAGTAGAGCTCTGCAGCTATATCTGTCCCATGTCCCACATTCTACCGCCTGTGGCCTGTGGCCGGAGGATCTGAACCACACGAGGTGCATCTACCACCCCGGCCACCCCTCACCCCCCTATGCATATGAGATTGCAAGGGAACACAGGTACTTGGGCTGAAAGAAGGGGGCTAGTTGGGCTAGTAGTGAGAGTGCACCTCCGCGATGACGACAGAGGCGAAAGAGGCACGGGCAAGAGGCAAGAGGCACATCGATGTCTCCGAGCCGTCCATTCATGAAGGCTGGCTGGGAGATCCTTGAACTGGCCTCAAACCACACTTGAAGTGGCAGTGGCGGATGTGCATGGCGGGCATGGCGCATGGCGCATGGCGGGCATAGCGGATACGCGGATACCAGGTGGAAGAGGGATAAGCGAGGGATCGAAGGATGGATGGCTTGGCGGGAGCGACGTGCATACGAGTGACCCAGGCATAGGAGGGAGGCCATAGGACAGGAAGCTCTGTCAGGGCGAGGCCGGCGAGGGTGGATGCGTCTCGTGCAGCGCGTGCAGTATGAAGGCTATCCTGTCCGCCGTTGCGATTACCCAGAATGGCAACATGTCTGTTGCGATCAATACAACAATCCAATGGCAATACCCGTCTCTCGACTATGGTGTCGCTCAGACGAGCTGTCGGATCGTCCAGAGTCCATAACTACCAAGCTACCACATCGAGCAGCCACGAGCAGCCACGAGCAGCCACGAGCAGCAGGAGAGGATGTATCACAGTGAGGCCTGGCCGTGGCCGTGAGACAGTATCAGTGTGACGGCGGTCGCACTCGTTGAAGCGGCGGCAGTGGCAGTATCACTCTTTCGGCAGTGCAATTCAGATCCAGCGAGCGAGCTTGACCCAGCATGCTGGTGGCCATGAGCACTCAGAGCGCAAAGGGGCGAGAAGAACAGGATGAAGCAGTGAGTCACTCAGGCATGTTCAGTCGTCAGTTACAAGACACCTCGCACCTCGATATAGACGATCTCGACCCCATTGCTGGTCAACAAGGATGACCAGAGGTGTATCGATGGCCATGGCCATGCGACAAAGCTGCCGAAAGCCGCGCCCGCAGCTGTGGGGAATGTATCTGCACCTCACCTTGCAGGCAGGTGTCCATGAGGTGACAACCCAGATCCAGTCCAAGAATGGAATGGAAGTGAGGTCAGTTCAGGCCTACAGACAAGTCACACCCGGTGCACTGGTGCACGGTGCACGATGCTCGCTGCTCGGGTGCTTGCGGTGAGGTCGCGGGCTCGCTTAGGCTGAGTACTGTGTGCTGTGTGCTCTGAGCCTGCTTCGCGATCTCGTGTGTTCGTCCGGTGCTGTTATTATAAGCTTCAGGCGGGATGGCATGCCCTATGTCACTCTGAAGATACAGATCTGTTGTTGCTCTGACATGTCTGCTGTTGTGTGCCGTGTGTGCCGAGTCTGACTTACACGTCCCTGTATTTGCTTTCGACTCTTGCTGTGGTCCTTGATCCTTGCTGCACATTCGATCCTTGCTCCCTATGGAGGCTGTAGCTCTGCGACCCTGCAGTCCTTTGCGTCGAAATCGCCCGTCGCTCGCTATGATTGCAGTTATCTGTGCTGCTCTAGGCGGGGAGCTCATAGTTTCTTCCCATGCTAGTATGCTGGGAGAGAACTCGCACTACCACAACCCTGCAGGACGAGTTTGTCACCTCCCTTGCCGGCGAGTGCCGAATTACACGCGCAGATGGTAGATTCTCCGTATGGCCCATGGCATCCATGGTCGAAGCTTCGACCTTTGAAATCTACAGCACAGGGAAGGTGCAAGGACACGATCTCGTAGAGCCGTACTTCGGCATTGCCCTGCAGCCTCCTTAGTTGTACGCTGAGAGGCCTGTGTTGCATGGCACGTTGGTGGTCTCTACTGCGGCACTGCAGTACTGCATGCAATTCGACAGCCCTACAGATCTACAGAGCTCGATAGTCTCAACAGCAGCTCGAAACACTCCATTTGCAGGCCGTCACCATTTTCGAGGGTCTTAGAGTGAGCCCTGCACCAGAGACCAGGCCGACCAGGTGCACGATGCATGTGCACGCACGGACGGCAGATTCTCAATCTGCTCTGCGCAACACAACATGCTCAATGCGCAGTGCACGACAGGCAGAATTGCAGAAAACATTGCGCGCATTGCGCGCACACCTGCACGCACGCGATGTACTCCTACGTCATACTTGGGCGAGCCTCGATCTCTAACCACTACTGGTCAGGAAGAACGAACACCCGGCGCGTCGTTCCGTTCAGAGCGCACAGAGCGCAGAGTACATACATACGATGGACATACTGTACCTAACGAGGTGCACGCGTGGTGCATCGCGCGGTGCAAGATGCTCGCGCGCAGCCTGCAGCATGTGCTTGCCCGTATGTATCAACAGGTGACATCCTCGTCGCGCCTGTCGAGTTTGTTCTGTGGTTTCAACGATACACGTTGACGACGTCATCACACGCGGGTACCGTTCAGCTGATGCGTTTAGTTTGGAGTGGGAATGGCGGCAGTAGTCAGTAGTAGTATCAGTCCACAGCGGACATGGTGGAAGGCGAGAGATGGTGAACGCGTTGTGGGCATTGACTGCAAGGGGATCAATCAGTCCACGTACTGAGATTACGGAGCACTTGATTACGAGGTCGAGAAGAGGACGCGTGCAGCGTAGGAGCTTGGCGAGAGCCCGTGAGTGTGGCGGAGTTTGTTTGCAGTTGCTCAAATTCTGATTCTCATGGTGGCAGTGGCAGTACATAGTGCCGTGCGGTTGAAGTCAATTCGAGGACAGTCAGAATGACAGCTCTGGTAGCCCCAGGAATGCTAGCTGCTAGAGTATCAAGTTGTGTGGCTGGATGGGTTGGGCAAGGGTTATTACTCACCGGGAATGAGAGTGGGGTGGGGAAGGGTTATCACTCACCGGAAATGAGAGTGGGGTGGGGAAGGCGACGTTGGCAGGTGCACTTTCTGTGGCACTCTGCTGCTGTCATATCTGCCACAGACGGTCTGCAGTCGCCCATTCGAAGGAGTCAGGAGGACATGAGCGGTGTGTACGGCGTCCTGGGAACACACTACAATGCCCAAAGGTGAACTAGGAGGGGAGAAGAACTACAGCGATGTGGCATCGACGACTGTTCACTTCCCGACATTCATTCGTCCCACTTGCCTCTTCAGCTTCTCCTGCCTTCCGTCTGCAACACTCCTGCGTTTCTTCTGCCTCCTTCGGTGTCTATCTTATCTCGTTTGCGAGTCTGCGGTTTAGAGGCTGAATTTGCCCCTCCTGTAGTTACAGTGTCTTCCCCTAACTCCAGTACTCCCTCGCCATCATTCTTCCCACAGGACGACAGAAAATGCCGTAGCGACACTGCCTTCTTCATGCAGATCAATCACCCTCCCCTCCCTGTGTCGTCGACATCTTCAGTCTTGCATATAGGCTTGTGAGCTCCTAAGTGCTGCAGTACGTTCGCAGACTTGAGTCTACTGTACAGTATTACGAGCGTGTCATTGTCGGCAGCTGTGACCCTCCTCAAAGCCTCCAACCTCGCCTTGATCGTCTCCCTCCACTCGTGCGGCACGAACTTACGCCCGCTTGCCTCTATACCTACTCTTCTCCTATCGCTTCTCCTGCTAGACATCATTCGTACTGAATTTTGTCCTAGTGATAAGACTTCCTCAGTCGTGCACTGTATCTCCTGTACCCGACCTCCTTCTGTAAGCCTTTGTGCTCTTCTCTGGTACGTTGCCTTCCTTGCCTTGCACCTTCCTCCACCTGTGAACCTGCTCCCACCCCTTGCTTCGCCACTCCTCCCCACCCCTGCTGCCACTGATGCATCCTCCTCCTCGCCATGCCCCAATGCGATGCATGCTATCAATGCTACTATGCTAATGAGAGGGTTGTCGATCATGCTCCAATGCTATGCGCGTCACTTGCTCTGCTGCACTTCTGCTGTCTCCTCGATGTAGTCCACTTCCCCTGCGCCATCTGCGTCCTCACTGCTCCTTCTCCTTCTCACACCCCCCGGCCCCACCCCTCCCCTCCGGCCATACTCCGCATCCCTCGCCTTCGCAACACTGAACAACTCGCTAACCCTGCGCACGTTCTCCGCGCTGAGTGTCGGCTTCCTCCTCGACCCGCGCGGGCGCGCCCTCTCATCGTCCGCGATCATCCGCTGCGCAATGCGTATCGCGTCCTGCGTCCTTGCGTCGTTGGGCGCGGCCTGCTTCCGGAGGTAGCTGTAGGCCTTGCGCACCACGCCGAGGAGGCGGGGCGTGAGGACGTAGTGTGCGTTCTGGGGACCGGGGTCGGGCTCCTGGCCCGCATTAGGCTCGATGTCGCGATCGCGCTCGTGCTTGGGCTCGGGCTCGTGCTCAGGTGTCGACTCGAGAGTGTAATCCTGCGCGGGCTCGAGTTTAGAGCTCTCCTCAGAGCTGTGCCCCTGCTCCTGCCCCTGCTCAGGCTCATGGTCACAATGTTGTGTCCTGGCTTCAGGCCGCGCCTGCACCTTCGGCGCAGGCTGGCCCTGCCGCTCGGTGTAATTCGCAATGAAAAAGATACACCCCGGGACATCCTTCGCCCGCCGGATCGCATGCGCCGCAGAAACAATAACCGCCTCGTCCGGCTCGACGCGCCCCAGATCCCTCCGCGCATACGCAACACCCAGCCCCGGCTGCCCACAAAACACATGCGCAGCCACGATCTCGTCCAGCGCACGCGCGTCCGGACCACCCTCGAGTGCACAGATTTTGTCATAGCACTCCCTTGCCCTCTCCAGATTCCCCGCATGGCTCCAGCCCGTAATCAGGGTAGTGAGCATGCGGCGCATGTCGGCCGAGCCCAGCCCGCCCTCACTGGGCGCAGCGAGGCGGAGCACGTCCTCGGCCTCCTCCATAGCCCCGATGCGCGCGTACGCAGCAAGCAGGGAATGGTAGTGCTTCGGCGTGGGGCGGAACCCTCGCATCGCGAAGCTCTGCCACGTCCGCTGGATCGCCGGCACGGGCCACAGGCCGTCGAGGGCGAGCGCGTCGTAGATGAGCCTGTTGGAGAGGGAGAGGCCGGTGCTCCGCTGCCCCGAGGCGCGGAGGTGCGCAATCTGCTCGCCGAGCAGGCGCTGGACCTTCCCGCGCAGGTGGATGCCGCCTGCAGGGTCGGAGGGGGAGGTTCCGTCAGGCGGGGAGAGGAGGGAGTGTGCGAGGCGCGGGTCGCGCGTCGCGACGCGGAGGACGCGGGTGAGGACCACATTCATCTGGTCGACTGTGGCGCTTGAGTCGGTGCGCTCGAGGAGGTCCCGGAAGAGCTTGGAGAGTGCCGCGGGGGAGGAGACGAGGTTCCGGCTCGCGAAATCGAGGACGGTGATGAGCGTGCGCTCGTCGGGGGCGATGTTTGCCTCGTGCATGAGCTGGGAGATTTCCGCGAGGCCGGAGTACTTCTGGGTTCTGGTCGCGACGTTGAGGACGGCGTTGGCGGTCATGACTCCCGGTCGGAAGCCGGCGGGTAGGGGCCAGGCGGACGTGGCACTGTCTGGGCTGCTGGCGTTGCCTCTGACAGCATCGCGGAAGAGCGAGATTGCCTCTCTGCCACAACCCATACGCCCCAGGGCACGACACAGATGTGCAACGGCGTCGTCGGTGATGACCGAGGGACGAGAGACGAGCCATTGCCATACACGGCGCACACGCTCAACGTCGCCACGCCGCGAGGCGATCGTGATTGCGATCAGCGCAGTCTGGGGGTCGAGCGGGGCGCCGCCTCCGAGCTCCTCGAGCTCCTGCAAGATACCCGTCGCACCCTCAAGGTCGTCAGCGTCGATGCGGAGCCAAGCGAAAGCATTGAGCACAGAAGGCTGAGGCGGGACGCTGAGGCGAGCCAGGTCCTGGCGCACACGCTGCTCCACGTCCGCGTCGTACCCCAGCATACGGTATCCTCTCAGCATGGCGAGCTGGATCGCCGACGTCTCGATCCCCGCTCTGTTTGCATCGTGAACCGCTTCCTGCGCTGCTGCGATGTCTCCGAGCATGAGATGCGCACGGACGAGGCCGCACCGAGCCTCCTCAGCGACATGTGGGGCCGCCTGCTCCGCGTCGAACAGCTCGAACAGGCGCACTGCGTCCCACGGCTTGTGGGTGTGCAGGTGGGCAGACATGCTGATAGCCACCACGCGCGGGGTGTACACATCCCTTGGTGTGAGGTCTGAGAGGCCGGCAAACAGCGACGTCGCGAGCCGCCACTCCCGTGCTGCTGCTAGATCGATTGCCAGCTTTTCCGTGTCTACGATCTTGCGATTCGAGAACGCCTGCTCGTCCATGCGCTCAGCGAAGAGGTCCGCCACAAACTGCCTCGCACCGAAGAGGATCCCGGTCCTCAGCAGCGCACGCAGCGCCTTCCCGCGCAGTGTGTAGCCGAACCCTGCGTCTCGGCCACGCGACGCCTCCATCGTTGGCCGGGCATGCAGCATCGCTCGTGTGATCTGCAGCGCAGTGTACATCCTCCCCTGGTCGACCTGCCCCTGCAGCTGGGGTGAGGGTTTCACCTGCTTCGTGACGTGGTACAGAACCGTCAGGAGGTCCTTCGAGGTCAGAGACGCCAGGTCGGCCCGCGACATATCCGCGAGCGACAGAAGCGCCTCGACCGGGTCCGTCTCCACCCGCCGCCGGAACCGCTCCCCAGCAGTCAGGCGCTCGCCGTGGCGTTCCGGCGGAGTCGGAGGCGGTGGTGGTGGTGGTGGTGGTGGCCTGTCGTGTGCTGGTGGGTCGTCGTGGTGGCCATAGGTATGTGCGCGGGTATCGGGGTCCTTGTGGAATGCTGCAGCGGCGGCAGCATAGCCTCGGACAGGAGGCCGTGACTGGCTACGATGCAAGCTGCTCAGCGACTGTGAGTGTGAAGCATATAGACAGTCAGCTGCGCGCAGCTCCGCCTGCCTGCTCGACTCGGCGAACACTGGCAGGGCCGGCAGCGCAGGCGCGAGGGTGCCAGCGCCTCTGCTGCGCGCACCCAGTCTCGCGGACGACAGCATGGCCGCGGGGGTGGTCTGCAGTCAGTCAGCACTGCACCGGGACGGTCGAAGTTCGTGGAGGCACAGCTCTTCCCACACGCACAAGGTAAGCCGCCCGCGCCAGCTAGGTATGTTATCGCGACCACGACTGAACTGTAGGCCGTGGATATCACGCAAGCCGTCGTCGTCGCTGTCGGTGTCGATGCCTCTGTTGGCCGGTCGGTCAATGAGTGCGAGAGGTGTAAAAGTAGTCAAGGCAACTATTGTCTGGATGATTTGGTCCCGCCGGGGTGGTCCGGGGTGGGCAAAAGTCGTGTCCCCGTTGAGAATCGAACCCAGGTCAACTCCGGAAGCCTAATAACTCTAATTAATCTCTGACACGTGCTAATGACCTCAGATTGATATTCGACCGGACATCTCTGTTGCGGATCTCGGGAGGTGGTGATCGTCGAGTCGAAAGTCGAGTTGTTATCGATATACCGGCCGCATCGAGCACGCGTGCGCATCACTGCATCGCATCGTCGAGCATCGCCACTGTACATAACGGCTTCTCTGCTCCCTTGTTGCCTGCTCACTTTGCGACAACGATGGCCAACAACGACAGCAACATTTTCGACCTCCCGCCCGAGGAGGTCGAGATGCCGTTCTCGATTCTCGACACGGACTTGTACAAGGTGAGATGGGCGTGGCGTTTGTTGTTGTGGCTGACGTCTCAGTTGACGATGCAAAACGCAGTGCTCAAGAACTTCTACGGCGCCCAGGTGGTGATCAAGTTCACGAACCGCTCGCCGCAGATGCGCTTCACGCGCGAGTGCTTCGATCGCATCCAGCAGAGGGTGAACCGTGAGTCGAGACTGAGTAGGCTAGGTGGCTGATGCTTAGGACTTGAGGAGCTGCGATTGACGAAAGAGGAGCGGAGACGGCTCGCAGCTGCGTGCCCGTACTTCCCAGAGTCCTACCTCGACTTCCTGAGCAATATCAAGCTCGACCCGCGGAATCAAGTCAAGCTGGAGTTCATCCCCCGCGAGGGCGACACTGGCGAACTCGCATGCCGGATCGAAGGGCCGTGGCGCGACTGCATCTTGTATGAGATCCCGATCATGTCTATCAGTGTGTTGTGTGTACGAAGTCTGGCTGACGGCAGTTTCGGAAAGCTATTTTGAGTGTGTGGACACGGACTGGAGCGCAGAAGGGCAGTTCGGTGAGTCACCGTGCGGCGGCGTGGGTGGGAGGAGGACGAGGGACATGGGATGTCTGCTGGGGATTGGGCTGACACACAGAGCTCGCAAAGGCAAAAGCCAAAGCCCTCCTCTCCCCACCAGAGGGCGTCAAGCCCATCACATTCTCCGAGTTCGGCACACGCCGAAGACGCAGCTTTGCCGTGCACGACACTGTGATGCGCGGCCTTGTCGCTGGGTGGAAGGAGTGGCAGGCTGAAGGCGGTACTGGCGCTACGCTGGCGGGCACCAGCAACGTGAGTACATGGCATCCCCACAGAGCTCACCCCAGGTCTACCTCGCGCTCAAGTATGGCATCCCACCATCAGGCACCATTGCGCACGAGTTCATCATGGCCATCGGCGCGACATACGGCTACCAGCACGCCAACTCGCGTGCCATGGATATGTGGGAGAGCGTGTACCCCGCCTCGCCGCAGGGCCCCCCGCTCATCATGCTCACGGACACGTACACTGCCAAGGTGTTCTTTGACGACTTTATCTCTGACCCGGAGCGCGCGCTGCGCTGGAACGCACTGCGGCAGGACAGCGGTGACCCGATGGAGTTTGTGCGCGAGGCCAAGGCGGCGTGGGAGGAGGTCGCACGCCGTGTGGGCAGCACGGGCAATGCGCTCGATGGCAAGCGCGTGGTGTTCAGCGACTCGCTGGACGTCGACCGTGCGATCGGCTTGCAGCGCGGGTGTGACGAGATCGGCCTGGGCGCGTCGTTTGGCATCGGCACATTCTTCACCAACGACTTCCGCAAAAAGTCGGACCCGAGCCAGCACTCCAAGGCGTTGAACATGGTCATCAAGCTGAACCAGATCAACGGAAAGGACTGCGTCAAGCTCTCGGACGACAAGGGCAAGCACACGGGCTCGGAGGCAGAGGTGCACCGTGCGCAGGAGGAGCTGGGCTTGTTGTAGGCAGGTACGCTGTAGGGTAGGCTGGATCGGTATTGCCAGGCGATGTAGACGTGTAGACTATAGCAGCTGGGGCACCGGAAGGTACTGGCCATCGAGAGGGCCAGGGGTGGTACTGACGGCATGAGCTACTCGGCAGTCACGTCCTGAGCAGCTGAGCATGAGCGGTAGCACTGCCTTACGATCCACGATCTATCCCTCACAGACACGGCTCGATGGAGATCTCGTCCACTCTTGCAGACTCATGCCACTCTCCACAATGCTGTGACTCGATTCTCACCCCTGCCGGCATCGATATCGGGCCCCAGACGTCTGTGGCAGTGGCATACCTCGATCATGTGAATCTCACCACCTACCAGCATCAGCAGGTTGCAACAACGTCTCCCTCATCCCATGCTCTACCCCGTCCCATATCCCACCACCGTATGACATGCACTGCTCACTGTCTCACCTCTTTTTGCTGATCAATGTTGCATCTCAATGAAAGCAGCGCCACTGTCTCTCGGACATGAACCATCGCCATTCAGAGTCGCCCAAGTCCGTCGTCCTCCACAATGACCATGACCTACCAGCCAGGCACCCGGCCCACCATCCTCGCTACTACTGCTACGACGACATCCCGCCGTTTCAACAGCATCGACTTCGCGTCGCGTACATTGTCGATGTCCCCATCGACATCTCCACCAGCATGACCGGGTCGCGCGTCTACAAGGCGATACTCTGGGCCTGTCTGTGAGTGGGAGCTCAGCTTAGGCAGGGGTGACTGCTGACAGCCAGGTCGTCATGGTACTGTGCGTCCGACACGATGATTGATCACTGTGGACTACGCGCTGACGCTCAGATGGCTACCACATCACAGAGCTCAACTACCCCGTACACGGACTAACATGCTACCCGTCCCCGAATGACGGCGATGCGTACCTCCCGCCATGCCTGGCGATCTCGTCGCTCAAGTACAGTGCCATCACGGCGGTCTTCACCGTCGGCGGCCTGCTAGGCAGCACTGTGAGCGATCGGGTCGTGCGGTCCGAGGGCGTAGCTGGCGGAATAGCATGGACGGGGTGGTTGAACCTCGCGGGCGCGATGTGTATGGCGATCGCGCCGCACTGGCTCGTGCTCGGTCTGGGGCGGTTCATCTCGGGTCTGGCGTGTGGTTTGGCGATCTGCCTCGTGCCGCCGTATCTTGCACAGCTGGCGCGTGCGACTCCAGCGCTCTCAGCGAGGTCGGGGCAAGTGGGGACGCTGAACCAGCTTGCGATCGTGTTGGGGATCTTCTCGTCACAGCTGTTTGGTTTGCTCCTGACTGGCCCGGTGAGTAGAGCCCTGCTTCCACCGAGCAAAAGCTTGCTTGCTATTGAACACGCTGACACACAGAGAGGAGATAAGCCGAATGCATGGCGATACGTTCTGGTCATTTCTGGGCTCGTGTCGATCATCCAGATCGCCATGACCGAGCAGCCGATAACGGTCGAAGATGCGAATGCGGATGCGGCACAGCCGCCGCCAGCGTCCAGCGACGACGCAGAGGCGCCTCGTGACGAATGTACGTATGCTTCGTGCTGAGCTTAGGATCGACTAACTGACTCGTAGCAGCGGCGCCGCTATTGGAACCTTGTGGGTCAGAGACCCATACTGCGCCTGCGGACCAGCTGTCCATTCGGGACCTTCTCTCGAATCCGACACTGCGCGGACCAGCACTCCTCGTCACGACTATCATGTGCCTGCAGCAGATGTCGGGTGTCAACGCGGTGCTGTACTACTCCACACCGATCCTCCAGGATGTGCTGCACAATGCCAAGGCGGGTGTCATCACTCTGGGCATCACGTTTGTCAACGCCATCATGACACTGCCCGCTATCGTGTTCATCGACGTAAGTGCTGCCCCGAAGCACTGCTGACAGCAGCGTGTGGGCCGACGAACGCTGCTTCTCGTCTCTGCCATCTCCATGGGCATCCTCAGTGCCCTCCTGGCGATAGGCATCGACCAAGAGATGGAGCGGCTGAGCTCCTTTGCCATCGTGGCATTCATCGTAAGTAGGATCAGCTTATCAGACTGCTCACGCCACTAGGCCGCATTCGCCATCGGCCTCGGACCGGTCCCATTCCTCCTCGTATCCGACATGCTGCCCCCTCATGCCATCCCGGCGTGCTCCTCACTCGCCCTCAGCGGCTCGTGGGTCACCAACTTTATCGTCGGCTTCGGCTTCCTGCCCCTTCGGGATGCACTGTCACAGCCAGAAGACCCAAACGACCCCATGAACACGAAGCGCATCGGCGAGGGGCGCGTCTTCTATGTTTTCACCGTGATGCTGGCTGTCACTGTTGTTGTTGTCCTGCGTGGGGTCCGTAATTGAGCTATTTTGTACTTGACCTTGATGCACGGGACACTGGATGCACTGGGACACTGGATGCACTGGGACACTGGATGCACTGGGACACTGGATGCACTGACCTCTGGATGCACTTGTCAGGGCGCGTATGATCTACATATCCCGGCGGGGCGAGATCTTGTGCACGATGCGAGATCCGCCGCTAACAAGCATACATGGAATTCCGGAATCACCACATTACGGGAAGCCAGCCACTTCCGTCAATGATCAGTGACGCAATGGGCCATGCAGCGCTCTCATTACTTCGATCTATGAGCGGAGCGCGCTACCATGCATGCTCGCTCGCACTCATCTCGCACCACAGTGCGCTCTGCCAGCTGCTGGCACTTTCCATGAGCTGGAGCATGGCTGACACATGTCCGGCGGTGTAAGACGCGTATCACTGCGGTCTGAACTGGCGAACTGGATTGGTCATGTTGTTGCATTTGCGCTCGACGGAGCGGAAACGTCGGAATTGGCGTTGAGCTGAACGCCGCGCGGAGCTCGTCAGAGCAGGTGATCCTTCATCCATCCCGTCCACCACGCGGTCGAGGTGACGGCCAAGGCAATCACCACCACCACCCCGTACAGCACAGCAACGAACGTGTGAGCAACGACGACGCCGTGACTGGCTGGCGATAGCGAGCGCAGCATAACGCATCACCAAACGCGCTTCTATATAAGTCGATGGTCCAGCGACCTCCTCGTTTATCATGTCTCGTCGCGACTAAAAATCAGCAAAATCAGCGAAAAAGGCACTGCCGCGGCGCGGATTTGCTATTCCTGGAGCGGCTCCATTCATCGGACCTGCCCTGATCAAGCTCTCTTCTTGGCTCTTCTTATGAAACAGGCCCACCGACGGTAACCTGCCTGACCTGCCCAGCATGTGGGCGTGGAGCCAAACAGCAAGCAGCCCTGCGAGGGGTTGCTAATTGAACCATGTGCTCGATGACATCCTGAAGCTGGACGATAGAGATGAGCAATTGAGCAGGGAGAGAGAGGTCATGCGGGCCAAGCGGCTTAGCGGAGCACGGAGCGAGGAGCACAGGATAGGACAGGAGCTGTCTTCCGTATCAATGCGGCGATGAGCGGGGAGCTGGTCGCACCCTGCTCGCTGGATGTTGAGCCTGCTGAGCCGACTTTGGCGCTATAAGTGTGGGGCTGCTGATTTCTTTGACCACTGATCGACCCCTCACGACTGACTTTTTGACAATGGCCACAGAGCTCCAGGCGTCCGGCCACCCAGTCGTGGACGAGGTCAGCAACGACAGCCACAATGTCGTCGACAGCAAGCACGGCCACCACCATGCTGACCAGCCTGCCCCGCACCACAAGAAGCAGCTGGGCAGCATTGCGACGTGAGTGCGAAGGGGGGGGTCGCAGGGCGGTGTAGTGAGGGTCACCATTGCCACCCCCACTGCCACCCCGCCTTGCCCCTCAATACTCCCCCAGTGCTGATGGCAGCATCTTTGCGTCTGGCTCTGCCATGTTCTCGGACGGGTATGCAAATGCTGCGATCGGTCCCGCCAACACCATGCTGGGTATTCTTTACCCGGGCTTGATGAAGCAGAAGAACAACAAGGAGCTCGTCGGTGCCATGGGTTTCGCGGGCATGGTTGTCGGGCAGCTCTTCTTCGGCTGGTTCAGCGACAAGATCGGTCGCAAGATCGGTATGCTCATCTGCACGGGTATGATCTTCCTCTTCTCGCTGCTGGCGGCCTGCAGTGCTGGAGGGCCGCAGACCACGGTCAGCCTGCTCATTGCGTGGCGCTTCTTCAACGGTGAGTCAAGGCTTGGAGTCAAGGCCTGAAGTCGAGGCTAGAATCAGTAGAGTAGCGTCTGACCCCAGGCATTGGCATTGGCGGTGAATACCCCTGTGGCTCAGTGACTGCCGCCGAGGCGACCGAAAACCACAATGTCCGCAAGACCCGCCAGCAGCGCCTGTTCATCTGGGCGACCAACTCGATGCTCGATGCTGCCTTCTCGATTGCCTGGTTTGTCGCACTTGTCATCCTGTGGATCTTCGGCGAGACGCGCCTAGGCTACAACGCCGTCTGGCGCGGCACTCTCGGCCTCGGCATGATCCCGCCCCTGCTCCTTACCATCGCACGCATCTTCATGGTCGAGCCTGAGGCGTACAAGAAGAACTCGATGCGCCACACCCGAATCCCGTACTGGCTCGTCATCAAGCGCTACTGGCTCAAACTCACCGCCGTGTCCATCATCTGGTTCATCTACGACTGGATCACCTACCCGTTCGGCATGTACGCGAGCGATGTGACGCAGTACGCGCAGCAGGACCCGAACAACCTCTACCAGACCCTCGGGTGGTCGTGTCTCGTCAACACGTTCTACCTCCCCGGCAGTCTCATCGGCTCTTTCGTGTCCGACTGGATTGGACCCAAGTACGCCATGATCACGGGCTTCCTCATGCAGGCGGTGTTTGGCTTCGCCCTCTCTGGCGCGTACGACAAGCTCGTCCCGCAGCACATCGCAGGCTTCGCAATCATGTACGGTATCTTCCTGGCCTTTGGTGAGCTTGGCCCAGGCAACAACCTTGGTCTCCTAGCCTCCAAGGCGATCGGTCCCACTGCCGCTCGTGGCCAGCTGTACGGCATCGCTGCAGCCATCGGCAAGGTTGGCGCCTTCATTGGCAGCTACACGTTCCCGCAGATCAGTGCTTGTAAGTGATCCAGGGGCAGTGACCACTTGCTGTCCAGGTCGGAGTTGCGATATTCTCAAGTCAATGCTGACGCCAGCCTTCGCCCGCCGATCCGAGTACCTCGGCCACACGGGCATCTTCTACGTCGGCTCTGCGCTCGCCGTCTTCGCTGCCATCGTGACGCTCGTCTTCGTGCCCAACATCAAGCCCGACTACATGATCAACGAGGACGCGCTTTTCCGCGAGTACCTCGCCGAGCACGGCTACGACGTCAGCCAAATGGGCGAGCCCGAGGCGCGTGAGGTTGGCCCTTCGATGGTCGAGAAGGCCGAGAAGGCGGATGCCAAGGCGATCTAGAGGCAGCTCAATGATGATGTGGGCAACGGGGAGGACGTGGGGGTTCAGCTGTGTATAGGGTATGTAACAGTTATAATCTCTAGGGCGGTTGTACTATATGCTGCTGTTGTGCAGTCGAGGGGCATCCTTGGTTGTCTGATCGATACCACATCAGTCTGACAACCCTCGACTGAATCTTCATTGGTTTAGAGATACAACGTGCATTGCTATCCTCGAACTCCAGTTCATCACTCGCATCCACCTCCACAGCTTGGTGTGATCGAGCCCGATCAAACCGGGCGGCTACAGCTTGAACTTGTCAATCGAGCTCTTAACCAGATCAATGGCAGCCGAGTTGTCCAGCGGCGCATACTGATTCGTAACAAGCTTGATCACCTCCTGCGCCGCCACGCCTCCAATGAACGCCGCAGTCGTCGGAATAGTGAGGAACCCGCCGCGGACCACCTCGCCAACAGCATCAGACAGCGCATCCTGAAGCTCAATGTCCCCCATGTGCACGCTCGACAGCGCTTGCAGCGCAAACCGCTCCACCTCCGCCACGTCCATGTCCTCGCTGCCCTTCTCCTGCCCCGGCCAGCGCTTGAACATGCTGTAGAACTTTTCCGACGCCAGGATCGCGAGCGCAATGCAGATCCCGGGCGAGGGCTCACTGCCTTCCTGGAAGTCCTCGGCTGATGTCAGCTACGCCTTCGCAGTCGACCCACTAATGCGCTCCTTGATGCCGCCTTCGTATGCCTTCGCATTGGACAGGGGCGTGCCCTTAACGATGGCAACGCCGTTGACGTTCTTGACGAACGTCTCAACTTCCGTCGCTGGTATTGCGTCTGGTGGCAGGCCAACCTCGTTCAACACAGCGGTCAGGAGGCCAGTGAAGCGCTCCAGGTCTGCGAGATACTGCTGCCTGTAGAGCCCTTGCATTGCGATGTAGGACTGGGTTGACGAGTGCATGTCGGGGAGTGTGGGGGTTACTGGCGGGAGGTGTGGTGGGTCTGCAATAAAGCGCGAAAGGGTGTGCAGGAGGAGATGGAGATTCTTGGACTGCGGTCAGGAGGGACAACGGAGATGACTTACGTCCTTGGTGACTGTCTTGACAGCTGGCTCTTCAAGCAGGTCTGCAGTCTCTTGTGGAAGCTGTTGTCAGAATGTCACATGAAGTAGAACGTACCGCACTCGACGTCCACACGCGATATGCCTGTGCGATCGCCTCGTCAAAGTTCTCCTCATCGCCCTTCCTCCGCCAGCTGGTCAGCAGCTTCTTGAACTCGGCTTTCTCCTCAGACGTGCTCGGGAGGCGACCTCCGTGCTGATCGTCAGTGGTAATCCAAACTGCCTCTCACCGCCTCCTTCCACAAACTAGCAGCGCGGACCAGCAGGATAACATAAGGGATGTGCGAGAACTCCATAGAGTCCATCGAGTCAAGATCGAGGTTCCGTGCGTACTGCTCCAGAGCCGGGAAGGGAGACCCTATGCGGAGGGTGTGGGTCGTGTCGGGGTGTGTGTCGACGACTGTGGTTGGCTTAAGTCATGTACTATCCACTCACCGCAGTGCTCTCTCAGCTGCACCTGCACACGGCCAGTCAGTCCAGATGACCTAATGGACATCAACGAAATGTCTGGGTTCCCTGGAGTAGCAGAAGCTGCAGTGTCAGTGCTGCCGACCGGTCACCTTACTCTGCCACAGCAGCTGCGCGATGCCATCCTCCACATCTGGTGGCACATTCGACGTGATGATGAGCGTAAAGGCGAGGAAGAAGTTGGGGTCGTTCTCGAGCAGTGCTGCTGCGGACTACACGTCAGAACTTCCTTTTGCAACAACCCACCTCGACACGCCCCTTGCCCGTCACTGCAGGGTTGAGCTCGAGCAGCAGCCTGCGATCAGCCCTGCACCTACCTGGGAACCCACCGGACCTCCTCCTGTGCGATGTACTTGCCCACCGACGAGGGCTCAAGAAAGAAGTTGGTCCCCACGTCAGCGGGTGTCACCTCAGCGTCGGACAGAATAGTGAAGTGCTGAATGCCTACCATCAGCGCTGACAATTCCACGACATACCTGGGAGGACGAGGTTCTTGAGCGTCTGGCACCCCGGCGCGTCATGCCCGACTAGCAAGATCCTCGCGGACTCTAAAGAGCGCTGTCCAGCCGATGCCCACAGTCTGGGGTAAGTCCTGGTCAGCCCTCCCAGTC
The DNA here is from genome assembly GCA_002335625.1 of Cutaneotrichosporon cyanovorans. NCBI lineage: Eukaryota > Fungi > Basidiomycota > Tremellomycetes > Trichosporonales > Trichosporonaceae > Cutaneotrichosporon > Cutaneotrichosporon cyanovorans. The sequence continues at coordinate 127,254 of BEDZ01000026.1, read as the reverse complement.
TGTTGCTCACCTCAGCTGCCTGTCATATCGCCGAGCTTTGGCGTCCGGCCGCACCCTGTCGTCAGCTCAGCTACAGAGAGACCACACCCACCCCGGCTGCGGCGTTGCACGCGACGACACAACGGACGACGTCGTCACGGCTAGTGCTGTCGTCGCGTCTGAAATATCTATAGCGTCTTCCATCTTGGCAATCTTCGTTGGGCGGTCTGGCGTTGCGGAGGGTCGAGGGTGCGCTGTCCCGTCCATGAGGTCGGATGTGGGACCTCGCCGAAGGGTGCCTGTGCGCAGGATCTGTCTCTAGTTGCGCGGTGTGTCCTGGAGCGGTGTGCGGGTTGCCCAAGGTTTCGACAAAGCTGAACGATGTTCAGAACGTCGAGATTGTTGTGATTCAGCATCGTCGGGCGACATGACGCACTCGGAACACCGGAGATAGCCACCACTCCGTGGATGATAAGCAAGCAGGGAGAAGGTCACCAGATACGATGTGGAAAGCGTTTCAACTACCGCAGCATATGCATGCTCTACGTCTACCAAATGCAGTCTATCACGATCATCACGCAGAGAACCACTATCGTCTATGGATCTCACCACGCGAGGAAGCCGCTGCCCTTGCCACATGGACCGGGCCGAGCAAGGCCAGTGCCACTCCTGATGAGCCCCGGGACCACCTCGCCCTTGAGGATGGTCTCTTCGACTATGCGGGGGACCTCGTGGGGGCTCACGCGTCCGTAGGAGAGGTATGCACCAGATGGGAAGAGGATCTGGAGTTAGCGAGGCGACGAAAAGATGATATCACTTACGAGCAAGACACCGGCATAGCGATGCCCACCTAGGTGGTTGATATTGAAAAGGCCGACCTCGCCGCACTTGCCGCCATGCACGCCCTCGATGGCCTCGATGCGGGCTCCGATCTCCGCCTCGCGCTCCTCCACTGAGCCATCTAGCTCCTCCAGTGCTGGCCCTTGCAGCTGTGCGAGTGTCGCGCCAGTCTCGTCAACGGCGATGTCGTTCTTCTCGAGGCACTCGATGAATGCGGGACGCAACAGACCCGAGGCAATGTGACACCGCTTGTCGCGAGTCTTGTGCGAGCCTGATGTCAGCCACGTCAGCAGTATTCACTTACACAACAGGACGATCGCCCTGTATGGCATCACGTATGACCGCCGGCGCTCGACGCCGTCTCCGTTGTTCTGAAGCGGTCGGCCGGCGCGTCCCAGTGTCCCAGAGAGCACGTTGTCCCACAGGCTCTGAGCACCCTCGCGCGAGTTCTCCACCTCGAGACACACCTTCCAGTCGGGGAAGACGAGTGTCATCTGGTCCTCTGGGTCGTCGGACTGGCTGACGAGAGAGGACGAGTACAGCGATGGAAGGGCTGAGACCGGCTTGGTCAATGGTGTAGACGGGGTAGGGAATGCCGACGGCTTGATGTATGTCGATGGGTCGAGTGGGTTGCCGCCCTTGCTCTTCTTCTCATCGGGAACGGGCTGCTCCTTCAGGACCTGGCTGATCTGGTAAGATAGCGAGTCCTCCTCCTCCTGGTAGTGTCAGCACAGTATCGACATCCAGCCGCCTCTTTCACTCACAGTGTGATCGCGCACCCAGTTGCTCTTGCCAGTAGAGATGACCACCACACGGCCCACCGGCGGCCCACCACTGCCTGCCAGGTCGCTGTCCCAGTCGGTGTCCACCGAGTCAGGCAGCTCCCCCAGGTCGCCGTACTTCTCCCTCACGTACTGGTCGTACGTCTTGCCATCCCACGCATTGCCAATCTCGGGCTGGTTGGTGCTCCCATTCTGCGCACCATCAGCACACGGCGCATCGCACGCCTGGCAGTCCGCCTCCGACACGGGCACATGAGCCTCCTCCAGCGCGTGCGCGATCTCCTTGTACTGCTTCAAGCGCCCCGGGTCGCTATGGTCGTTGCCGAGAGGCGCGGGGCCAGCAGCGGGGTCAGTAGCAGGCTCCGGCGCAGGGCTAGGAGCACGGCTGCCCCTCGCCGACTGCACTGCCGACGACACTGCCGATGCGATGTTTCTCAGCATCGTGTCAAAGAACGAGTAGAGTGGGCAGAGTCAAACAACAGCAGCAGCAGCAGCAGTGGATCCTGCCCGAGGTATGGCCGGTGTCGTTGCTGACGACGCCAATGTGGTGACAGGCGGAGGTGGCATAATCAGATAAGTTTTGGACCCACATGGGGCCGCATCAAGACGCCGCATGTGGATGGTTCGGATTGCAGACGTCCGCCTCGCCTTCATCTTCATCTTCATCTTCATCTTGATATGCATGACATGCTCCTTGTTGGACTAAAAGTTGCTACTCCTGCTGCAGTTCTCGTATGCATGGCAGTGTAGTTGTTGGTGCAGTGCTTTATCCATTGATGCGATCGATCATCGGTGACCTCGGTGTCATGATAGCGCGTGGTGGTCACGTGGCTGCCGCGTGAAGGAACTGAAAGTCGCGTAAGATGATTGTTGTTGTTCGCGTAGAGGTCTCCGGCAGCGTACAAGCTGTTGTACATTGCAAAGCACGCGAGCAGCTTACACTTACGACTCACTGGATTGAAGAGCAGCGGGAGGACGACAAAGGAGGACGCTGTGCTTTACGATTGCTGAGAGCTCCGGCATGAGCACCTGGTAAGTTCTTGCTCCGCTCGAGCTCACGCCAGATCACACTCCAATGGCACCGTCTCCCTCGTCCGACCCGTTCGACGACGATGACATCTTCTCCGACCCCACAGCGCTGGATACGATAGCAGCGATCGAGGCGCGGGCTATTGCAGCCTCACAGGCGCCGAAGAAGCATGGTATCCATCATACCGTAGCGCCGCCGGGCACTGGGCCGCGAGCGAGGGGTGGAGCAGGCTCTGGAGCTGGAAACGCTGCCGGACCATCGTCGATACTGCGAGGCAAAGCTCCTCCGCCTATTAACACCGACCCCGTTGTTCGCGGGTGTGGGTTTGGCTGGGAGCCCGGAGGCAAGAACTCAGCGCGCATAGCAGCCGGGCAGGCGATCCGCGACCACTCTAGAGTCGGCATACCTGTCGACGAGGAGGAGTACCCCGATGTGGTCATGAACGACAACGGGCAGTATGGCTTCAATTCGGCAGACGACGAGCCCATTATTGACGAGCGGACACGGCCAGAGATACGACAGCTAGTGGACGGGGGCTTGATGCCAAAGTCTGCGGGCTCGACGACCTCAGCGCCAGGATCACAAGCCCGCCGCGATGCCATATTCCGCGCCCTGCCGCCTGTGGGAGAACGAGGTCCCATGCAGCGGTCGATGTCGAGCACGTCTGCTGACGCAGTGGGAACACGGGGGCCCATGCAACGGTCGACATCGAGCACGTCTGCAGAGGCAGGGCCGTCCAATCCTCCGAGGTTCGCACCCCGGACACTGGCACGCTCCGTGTCGACCGGATCTCACTCGCTCATGCGTGACCGGCAGACATCTCGACCTCCGCCTGGTGGCCTATCGCCCATCGGCTCGCAGGGGAGCCAGTTGCCCCCATCTCAGGGTGCGGCGTCTCGGCGTGCTGTGTTCGAGCTGGAGGAGGAGCGCAGGCTGAGGCAGACGAGTGAGGCGGAGGTGCGGGCGCTGCGGGCGCGTATCGCGGCGTTGGAGGAGCGAGGCAACTCGCCCCCGTGGAAAGCGGAGGTGCAAGCGGAGGACGGGCAGTCTGTCCAGGCGCTGAAGGAGCAGCTGTGGGCGGCCCAGGGTCAGGCATCAACTGCAAAGCGGAATCAGGAGATGGCAAGTGATGCTCGAAGGGGGATCTGACATCCAGATGGAGGCTAGGCTGCTTGCTGAAATCGATAAGCTCAAGGCGGGCTTGAGGGATACACAGGCGCAGATGAAGGCTCGCGAGCACGAGGCGCTGCAGCGCATCGAGAGCATGAAGACGCAAGCCATCTTCAGCGTGAGTTAGTATTGCAGACAGTGCTGATGGTAGAACCACGCTGCGCTGGCATCCGCATCCAAGGCAAGGCAGCAGTCACAATGGTCGGCGTCACAGCGTGCAGCTGCTCAAACGCCGCTGAAACCTGCGTCGCCGCTGCGAGAGAAGAGTATGGTCACACCAGCGCCTCTGACACGCTCGGCCAAGGGTAAGGGTGAGTACTTCATCTACTTCTACTGCGCTATGCTCCTTTGGCCAACGAAAAAAGGCCGCGTCTACACTGCGGATCACGCTGACAGCAGCTCGCCCTCCCCCTCCCCGCTTCGACAACCTTTCCAATGCCTTTGCGGCGTCGCCACGAAAGCGGCAGCGCACAGCAGCACCGAGCCCCACCACCACCACGCCCAAGAAGCAGCGCGCTGGCTCGGCGTCGCCAATAGTCTCGCCGCTTCGCAGCGGAGGTGCAAGATCCCACGCGGCATCCGACCATGACCTAGATGTTTCCATGGACTGGCAGCCTGACTTCCAAGTGGCCTCTGGCGTCACGCGAGATCCGCGATCAGAGGTGCGTCCATCTCCTGTGGCATACTGACCGCAGCTGATACACCACCTGCTGTACCACACCGCACTGACCACTGTAGACTCCGAGCTCAGCGCGCAGCCAAACCCAACGATCGTTCGCCTGCTAAGCCGGAAGAGCTCTGGCCTGAAGGACGTGATGCAAACTGGAATGGCATGGAACGCTCTTTGCAGCGACCTGCTCCACCTATGCGGGGATCCGACGAAGCCATTCTCGGACCTCAGTCACGAGCTGATGGGCGTCTTCGCGGCCATGATGAGGTGCATCCCTCACGAGAACTCATCACACGGCCACTGGAAGGATAGCGACAACCGCTGGGACGATGTGAGTCGCTGCAGGCGGTTTCAGCTGACTAGCAGCACCTCTTACTCATTGACCTCGCACGCCTCATCGCGTCAACGATCACACTGTTCCCCAGCTTACCCGCTGCCAACTTTCCCGCTGCCCAGTCTATCGCTAGTGACATTCAGCAACACATATGGACGCGCTTCTCCATTTGGCCCGAGAAGGACTACCTGCAGGAATTCGTGGCTGACGATCTGTCGAAGCAGCTAGGGCTCAAGCCTGACGAGCCCAAGATACCCATCATCCTGGACCGCTTACGCATCGAGCTCGTCCACGTCCTCGCAGAGTTGGGGGAGGCGCTCTGCCTAGCGGACGGAAAGAGCCCATGGACGGGACCAGCGCTATCAACCACGATACTGTCCATCGCGGCGCAGTCCTGGCCTGAGCTTCTACCCCGGGCACTGGATCTCGTCGTGTCTGCCTCGTGCCGTGCGTTGCAAAGCCCGATCACACTGACCGCAGGACCCGAGCATTTCCGCGCACTGATGATGAAGCCGAATGAGGGCCACTTCGAATCTCTCCAGTATCCGCAATACCAAACCGATGTCCCCGTGATCGACATGGTCGCTCGAGTTCTTGCCTTCGTAGATGCGAGGTTGTCGCCAGCGCAGGTAAGCGACGCGCACCCTACTCATTCTGACTCCAGCGCACCCTGTACATCCGCAACCTCCTCTCGGCGATGTTCACGCTCTCCCGCGCTGATCCCGACGCCATCGTCCTCATGGCTGGGAGGTCGATCCTCGTCCCTGCGCTGATCACGCTCATCCATCGCGAGAGTACGCATATGTGGGGCGTGCATGCTGAGCCGGGTCCTGACAAGTGAGTCTCTCCTGTGTTGTCCAGTGGCACCAACGACCTTTCCACCCTCATCGATTCACTACTGCTGTTGCCTATCTTGCATACTGCAGTTGCCTATTGTCTTGTCAATGTCGTTGCACCACTGCCCGACACTCGCTGACGCTAGCCCCCTCACCCTCCTAGGACCCGCAGTAACACTCCTCCACCACCTCGTCTTCCCTCCTCCCGCAGGCACACCCAACGGCGACGACGTGACCTTCACCTCCACGACCCCACAGGGCGTGGACCTCGCCCGACGCCTACAGGAGGCAGGGAGCACGAAGGAGTTCAACGGCGTGCAGCATGTGTTTGTGTCTGCATTTGGCGCCATGGCCTTCGCCGAGGTCGACGAGGGGGATGTGGGTGGGGCTGGCGAGGGGGACGAGGGCGTAGGGGACGGGACCGATCTGCGGACTATCCAGTTTCTGGCACAGGACCTGCTCGATGCGGTCGTCGAGGGGCCAGAGGGGGACAGCGTGTATGCCATCTACGTTAGCGAGGAGGGTGAGGGTGGAGAGGCGGGCAAGGGCGCGGAGGCGGAGGTGATTGTGGTGGAGGAGGAAGAGGAGGACTATGGTGAGGAGGAGAGGCTCATGGGCGCCGAGCCGTGGGACGATGAGTAGTGTATGTATCTGTATCATATGCAGCCTGGAAGGTCTGCCGGTCAACTGCATACGCGCACAGGGGTGGATACTGCTGATATGGCAAGACCCAACAATTGATGACCCACTGGAGCGCTTGCTGCTCTCCACTCCGCTTCGTCTACTGGGGCAGCCTATCTTCGCTTTGCGCCCTCTGCTGCACGCCGAAACTCAGATGACCACGACTACAGCTGGATATGTTGCTGTCCTATCTGACCAATGACCTGACCTGACCTCCACTCACGGCCCCTCGCACTTTCGCGCTCGTGGCCGCTCGTGAATGCGCTGCAAAAAACCATTCATCCACAATACACGGCTCCAGGCCAACTACCTACACAACTAACAGCACCCGCCCTTCTTGGCCTGAGCGCCCTCGTCCAAGTCGACGCGGTTCTCTGCCGCGGCGTTGGCAGCGCTCCTGCGTCCGGCTGGAGCGGCGGGCTTGGGTGCGATGCTGTCGAGCGGAATGGTTTTGGCTGGGGTCAGCATATTCTGGGTGCTGCCCTTGTGCGGGGATAGGCATAGCTAGGACTGTTCGGAGTCCCTGATGTCCCGCCGTCAGCCCTTGCTTCAATAGTCATTGAAGCGACCATAGATGTGCTCGTCCTCAGAGCACGACAGCAAGCACCACGCTGAGCGCTGAGTGCAACGACATCTCCCTTCCGTAGACGGGGTTGTGGCTGACAGATGGGCTACGCCGTCCTCTTTGAGGGGCTCCTTGTTGGGGCCTAACTTTAGGCCATAACCGTGCCCTGATCGCAAACCAAGGTCGCACTCTCCCACACCACAGCGTACTCACCAATCTCGGTAAACACATCCTGCACGTTCTTGCCCGTCTTCGCACTTGCCTCGAAGAACAGCAGCCCACACTCCTTGGCATACGCCTCCGCCTCGGCAGTAGGCACCTGCCGCGGGCCCTCGGACTCGGCAGCAGCAGCGGGTGCCGGCTCGGCCGGTGCGGATGCGTCCGACGCAGCGTCGTCCGCGGCGGTCTCTGTGGTCTCCTCGGTGGTGGTGCTTGTAGCAGCCGCTGGTGCTGGGGTGGTGGCTGCTGCCTCGCCAGACTCGTCGCCGACCAGGTCGAGCTTGTTGCCCACAAGGGCAATCACGATGTTGGGGTTGGCTTGGCGCTGGAGCTCCTTGACCCATGCCTTGGCCTTGTCGAGGGACTGCGCCTTTGTAATGTCGTAGACGACGACGGCCGCCGCCGCGTTGCGGTAGTACATTGGCGCGAGGGAGTGGAAGCGCTCCTGGCCGGCGGTGTCCCTGGGGTCAGCACGCGGCACGCGAGCGCAGCGAGCGTTGCGCGGGGCGGGGCGGGCGCAAGGGCTGGATACGGGCATCTCGACACTAGACATCCGAGCTCAAGGGCCAGAGGCCCGTGTATGCTGAGCCCTCTGAGAGGCCGCACTCAAGCAGTAATGGATGATGGTCATGCAACCTGCGCTTTCTCCATTCAAAGGTAGCACAGACCACTCAAAAGGAGATTAGGGACTGCCATAAATTCCATCATACAGCACATGCAGCTCTTGCACGACAGTGCTCAGCGGTGTCGATAGGACGCACATCACACTGTGACCTGCAGGTGGCAGGTCAGCGAGCTCATGCTCAGCTCGCGCGATACGTCTTGGCTGCAGTCCATGTTCTCCATACCTCCCCCTGCGTCCCGCACGCCCTCACCTCGCACTCACCAGATCTCAAACTTCACCACCCTGTTCTCGAGACGGCATTCTGTCGTCAGGGATAGTCCCACCATACTGCTTCTACCCACTCTGCGTGAGGAACGCGGCGCCGATCGTGGGCGATGTGTTCTCGTTGAAGTCGTTCTGGACAAACCGAAGGACGAGGGAGGACTTGCCGACTGCGGCTTCGCCTATTGTGTGAACGAGCACGAGCGGCGAGCAACGAGCAGCGAGCGCAGCGAGGTGCGAGTTGCGAGTTGCGAGTGCGAGTGCGAGTGACAGGGAGTCGATGATGCAAGCGCAAAGACCAGATTTGCGAGGCGCGAGGTCCAGATGCGATCATGAGACGATACGCAGCGTTGCAAGCCATCGAGCGACAGAGCGTGATCATTCGGGACCCATGCGACACGAGGGTGCGAGTGAGACCGAGTGTCGAATGCAGTTTGCCGACACGCAAGCAACAGCAGCAGCCAGCACAGCGAACGGATATGACAGCGAGGTGTCGAGCAAAGTCATGAGGTCGTGCGACAGGTCAACGTCCATAATCACGCAGGGCATGACACGATGGCGGAATGTTGAGTGGCCAGAGTCGCAGTGCATGTATATCGCGTATCCAGTAGTTGATGAGAAACCCAGCGTCAGCAACAGCCACAGCAACAGCACAACACCACCACAACACCCACCGAGCAGCACAAGCTTGACCTGGACAGCCTTGGCCGAGTCGTCGGACATGATGGAGTGTGTCGTTGCTAGCAGTTGGGTGGCGGTGCTGTCGGAGCAGGTGTCGTTGGCGGTGTAGTCCTGAGCCAAGTAGCTGTCGTGTTCAATGTCGCCGTCGCTGTCGCAGTCACGGTCTAGCGTATAGAGTAGCCTCGAGAGATGAGAAGGAGTAAGACGTAGCAAGAAGACGACTTGGTGATCACAAGGTGCTTGCTCGCTGCCGTTGCGGCGTCGTCAGTCGTCAGTTTCCCAGTGCCTGGCCACGCCACCGGGCGTGGGTGGGGGGAGGATTTAAGGGGACGGCTGAACATTGAACATTGTGTTTCATATACATAGATGGGTTGGATGCTGCTGAAACGTTGAGATTATTGATGAGAGAGGAGGACTTGAAAGTGCTATTATGTTGCAGTCATTTCTGAAAGACAAGAAGCAGTTGGTACTGGGGACTTGGCTCGGGACGAGCTGCGCTCGCCCCTCGCCGCTGGGATGGCTCATTTTGCATTTTGGAGTGAAAACTACGTCCTACGATGCGAGTGATACGAATCCGGATCCCATCGAGCAGAGATAGTTGGGGGGTAGGGGGAGTGGGCTAGTTGCTTCATTGGCAACCAGCGGCCTGCAGGACTACGCTGAGACCACGCACTTAAGCGCCGAGGGCGGGGAAAGCCTTCTCGTCGTTGGCGTTGACAGGGGCGGCCGCACGGGGAGCACGGGCACCGCCACGGGCAGCACCACCACGGCCGTTGCCGCCACGGGCGTTGCCACGGGGGGCACCACGGCCACGCTGGTTGCGGTCACCACCACGCTGCTCACGGTCCTGGCGGGGCGGGCGGCCGGCGGGGTTGGCAAACTGGCCATCGACCTCGATGTAGACCTTCTCCTTCTTGGGCTTGGCGGCCTTCTCGGCCTTGGCCTTGGGCTTGCCAGCGAAGAACGCGGCGTCCTCGTCCTCCTTGCGCTCGAAGATCTTGCCCTCGATGTCGTCGGCGGACACCTGGCGGACCTCCTTCTTGGCGAGGACACCGCCGAGGGACTTCTCGGCCTTCTCGGCAAGGTACTGGTCGAGGGTCTTCGAGTTGTCCTCGGGCTCCTGCTCCTGCTGCTCCTCCTCCTCGGCGGGGGTGGCGGCGGCGGCAGCGGCAGAGGTCTCGGCGCCAGCGTCCTTCTCGCCAGCAACCTCGGCGTTCACCTCGGCCTTGCCCTCGTCGTTCTTGTAGGTCTCGACCTTCTTGTCGCCAGCACCCTCGGCGGCACCGGCACCGCCGGCCTTGCCTCCCCGGGCACCGCCCTTGGGGCCACGGGCGCCAGCGGCGCCGGGGGCCTTCCTGCGCGCACCGGTGAAGTTGCGGTCCTCGCGGGGGCCCTTGGTGTGGCGGTCACGGCCCTGGTGCTCCCTCTTGGCGGGGGCTGTAGAGTATTAGCACATGGTCATGGAAAATGCTTATCCAGTATGGACAAGGGGAGAAGAGAACTCTCGTCCAGCAGGGATTGTCCAGCAGGAACTGCTGGGAACTTCGTCCCTGCTGGCCCTGCTGGGGACTAGACTCACCAACACGCTCCCCCTCAAAGCCCTCGTCACCACCCTCGGTCACAGGACGCTCCTCGCCGCGGTAGACGTTGCGGGGGGCACCACGCGAAGGGTAGCGACCACCACGGGCACCACCCTTGGCAGCAGCACCAGGGACAGCCTTGGGCTTGTCAGCCGCAGGAGCAGCAGCCTTGGCACCGCCGGCAGCAGCAGCAGGGGCAGCAGCCTTGGGAGCCGGCGACGAGGAGCGCTCGTCGTCGAGGAGCTCGAAGGGGTTCTTGGACGCCACGGACATTGTGGTCGGCTCCGGTTCTGGAGCTGTAGCGTGAACGTGAACGTGAACGTGAGCGAACGCGAACGAGTGCGAACGGAGTGAGCAGTCGTGAGCGTATGCGAGCGTGAGCGCAAAGCGACAGAACGGGGCGACCGCAGTGACACCGAGGCGACAATGAACCACGACAGCACGACACCAGCAATGACCACAGCGAGAGGACAACCAGCACGAGTCGACCAGCAATCACGACGATCCAACAGAGACGATCAAGGCGTAGGATCCAGACCAGAGTTCGACAGACAGATCAACATGCGACAATCCATCGACAGAGTAGCGTGACCGGCGTCAGCGAAAAGTCAACGGCAACGTCGAGGGGGAGGCAACGACCACAGCAGCAAGGCCCACAGCCCGCTCTGCAGCACCACCCCTCCTCCCCCTCCCCGTCGCTTGTGCTCCTGCTCACCTTGCTTTATCGACTTGAGATGTGGTGTCTTGTAGACTCGAGCAAGAGGTTTGTGGCCGCGCAAGGGGGGGATTGCTGCTCTCGAATGCTTGCTGGCTGGTGGAGTGCCTGCCTGCGTACGGTGAGGGAGCCGCGTACGGTGAGAGGGGAGGGCGTACGGTAAAGGGGGGGGTGAGGTAGGGTGAGGGGCGGGAGCAAATGTGTGCGTTTGGTGGGAGGGAGGGGAGCGGGGTTATGCGGGGTTTGGGACATGCCTGGGTGGCACCGCAGATGCCAGCCAGGTGTGGCAGATGAGGGACGAAGCACTGTAGAATACGGTAGGCATGCTTTATCTTACGTCGCTCGATAACAGTCGCCTAGGAGGACGAGTGAAGGGATAGAAAGAGGTTCTCGGATGAAGGGGTGAAGGAGAAGTGGTGTGCAGGACCAGAGCTGGAATCGTGGGGGAGGGAGAGGGAGGGGAGCATTGGGGGTACCGACGAGCTGCTGGTCAGCATGCTATAGAGATGTAAAGAACGCTTGTAGGATCATCAAGGGGGTTATCAGATGGAAAAATGGCCTCGCCGAGAATGAAAGTGCATGTTTCTGCAGATCTGATGAGCGAGTGAGCGGGTGAGCGAGTGAGCTCGTGTAATGCCTGCGAAACGATACTCATGTGCCAGAAGGTGTGACAGTCGAGCAATCTTGATGGCATGACGAGGTTGGTAAAGGGAGCTTTGCTGTTGGAGACGACGTGGACTAGGGTACGACTGAAGCAAGGCTGCTATCGATCATAGCAGGAGCAAGGAAGGTGAGTAAGGAGGAGGAGGGTATGCATAAATCGTAGAGAGCGTAGCAGGCAGCATGATTCATTATTGTAAGAGCTTGAATGAAGCCGTGAGGATTCGGAGGTAAGTAGAAAAGCAGAGAGGTGCACAGAAGAGCAGAAAGGTGCAAAGGATGTGTGGGGAGCAGAAGGGAGGGGGCAGACAGGAACAGTAAGGAAAAGTCAGGAGTGAAAGAGCGAAGAAGAAGCGCAGAGGAGCGGAGAGGAGCGCAGAGGAGCGCAGAGGAGCGCAGAGGAGCGCAGAGGAGCAGTGAGGCATGCAAAGAAGCATCAGGAGCAGACAGGTGCGGAGAGAAGCAGAGAGAAGCAGAGGGGAAAGAGAGGAGCCGAGAGCAGGGGAGAGGAGCAGAGAGCAGGGGAGAGGAGCAGAGAGGACAACACGAAAGACTCAACGAGGGACATGTGCATCAATCTCGCACTCGCCAACTAGTCAACTCTTCATTCCAGCACTTCAGACGAGGTCGGCAGACGGATCGCTCAGTTGGAGAGAAGGAAGAGCAGAGAGGAGAGGTACAGTAAGGTACGATGATGAGGAGAAAGACGAAGATGAACAAGTGAGAGTAAAGGTAGGAAGACATGCGCGGCAGAGGACGGAAGCGAGCACTCGTCAACAGGTGTGAGTGAACGACAACAAACATCAGCAGATGAGGGTGGACATGGGCAGGTGTCAGCAACCCTGAATTACCTGACAGAAGATATGAGCAAGCCTCAACAAATGACAGCATATAGAGTCAATGTGAGCGATGCGAGCAAGTGAGCAAGCAAACTCCAGTACAGTACAGTAGCTCAGTAGCTGTGAGCACACCCCAGCAGGTCCGAGCACTAGATCAGCGTCAGGATATGAGAGCGAGCATGGTCGGGTATGAGCGCCTCTGAGGGCTGGAGGGGAGACCGGAGAGCCAGTGGGTGTGGTGATGCAAAAGACGGGATTCTCGCACAAAAGAGAAGCCAATAATCAAGGTCAGCCTCGAGACCAGTAGGACCAATGTGATGTGGTTGAGAGAGGAGCCACGGTGCAGGACTGGGCGCGAGCGAGCAGTTGAGTGTGCAGAAGGACAAGCTTGCAGAAGTTGGAGAGTAAGAGGGGACTGGAGCCAAAAAAAAAAAACGATACGCTGCGAGTAAGCGGCTGAGTCTCACGTCAGACTTGAAGACATGTTAATCCAGCTTGAGGCTGGGCAATCGAGGCAAGGAAGACGAATCCGACGATATGGTATGAAACGGATAACGCTGATGGGTCTTTCGGGCAGGCAGTCTTGATCGGAGTGATCAGTGCATTGCATTGTGTAGTATCTAGTGGCGCCGATGCCGGGTATCTGTGATTATGGAAGGAGGGTGCTGAGGAGGCACTCTCGCTGTAGGAGATGTGGTGGAGGGTTGGTCGAGCTTGTGGCCCAGGATCGTGACTGCTTTGTATGTGGCCTGCGGAGACGGCCTATCGGCCGCCTCCCTCGCAGCCCTTAGTAGTCGCTCGCCGGACCCACAAAGTCACGCCACGAGCCCACCTCAGATGGCTTGAAGCCCTCGTTGTACGGGATCGGGTTGTTCTTGAGGAACTTTTTCTCGAGCGTCTCGGTGAAGAGCACCGCGAGCTTCGGGTTGTTGATCAGCGGGATGCCAAAGTCGACTGCTGCGCGGCGGGCGGCGTAGTCCTCGTCCAGAGTAGTGGCCGCACGCGAGCGGGCCATGTTGATGACCGTCTGGATCTCGTGCTCCTCGAGGATCTCGCGGAGCTTCTTCTTGTCCTTGACGGGGACGAGGATCTTCTTGATCGCGAGGTACGGCTGCTCGTTGATCAGCGCCTCGACCTTGGAGTCGTAGGTGTACAGCGAGAAGCCGAGGTTGATGAGGTTCTTGGCGACCTCGACCATCTCGGGGCGCGCAACGTCACCGCCGAGGAGGATACCGCTGCCCTTCTTGGGGAGCTTGAAGCCGTTGACGGACATGAGGGCGGCCCAGTACGCGTCGTGGACGTCCTTGCCGAACGAGGCGACCTCACCCGTCGACGCCATCTCGACGCCAAGGAAGGGGTCAGCACCTGGCAGACGCGTCCACGAGAACTGCGGCACCTTGATGGCAACGTAGTCGCGCTTCTGGGCCATGAGGTCGATAGGCTCGGGGACGTTCGTGTCCATGATCGCCGCAGAGGCAGTGTCGATAAAGTTGTGGCCGAGGACCTTGGAGACGAAGGGGAACGAACGCGACGCACGCAGGTTGCACTCGATGACCTTGAGCTCGGCGTCCTCGTCGCCGACTGGCGGCTTCCTGATGATCTGCATGTTGAAGGGGCCGGAGATGTTCCATGCCTTGGCGACCTTCTCGGCGATCTCCTTGAAGCGGCCGAGGTCGCGCTCCGAGAGCGAGAAGGGGGGCAGGACAAGGGTCGCATCACCAGAGTGGACACCAGCGTTCTCGACGTGCTCGGAAACAGCGTGGACGAGGAGCTTGCCCTTGTGGGCGACGGCATCGACGTCGATCTCCTGCGCGTCGGCGATGAACTTTGTGATGACGACGGGGTGGTCGGGCGAGACGTTAGCCGCGGCAGTGAGGTTGTGGGCGAGCTGAGACTCGTCCCAGACGACGTTCATAGCCGCACCGGAGAGGACGTAGGAGGGGCGGATGAGGACGGGGTACGAGACGCGGTTGGCAAACTCCTTGGCGGCCTCGAGCGACGACGCCTCGGTCCACGCGGGCTGGTCGACGCCAATCGAGTCGAGGATCTTGGAGAACTTGTGGCGGTCCTCGGCGGCGTCGATCATCTCCGGGTCCGTGCCGAGGACGTTGACGCCCGACTTCTTGAGGCGGAGCGCAATGTTCTGCGGCAGCTGGCCACCGACAGAGACGACGACACCGGTCGCACCCTCGGCCTCGTAGATGTCCATCACACGCTCAAAGCCAAGCTCCTCAAAGTACAGGCGGTCGGCCTCGTCGAAGTCGGTGGACACAGTCTCGGGGTTGTAGTTGATCATGATGGTCTTCTTGCCGAGGCCGCGGATGGCACGCGAGCAGGTGACGGCGCACCAGTCGAACTCGACCGACGAGCCGATACGGTACACACCCGAGCCGAGAACCATGGTTCCGTGCTCGTCAAACTCGACGTCGTGAGTAGTCGCGTTGTACGACGTGTACAGGTAGTTGGTGTAGGCGGGGAACTCGGCAGCAAGCGTGTCGATACGCTTGACGAAGGGGGTGACGCCGTACGACTTGCGGAGGGCACGGGCCTCGGCCTCAGTCTTGCCGGTAAGCTGGGCGATCTGGATGTCCGAGAAGCCAGTTTTCTTCGCATCGGTCATGAGCTGCTTGTCAATCTTGTCGAAGGGAGTCGACTGAAGCTTCTTGTGGATGGCGACGATGTTCTCGAGCTTGTACAGGAACCACTTGTCGATCTTGGTCAGGTCGTGGAGGTAGTCGACCGAGTAGTCGAGGTTGAGCATCGCGTGGGCGATGGCAAACAGGCGGCGGTCGTTGTTGTTCGTCAGGGCTGTCACCATGTCCTCAGGCTTCCAGTAGGCCTCAAAGCCGGCAAAGTTGGGGTCAACCTGGCGGATGGCCTTCTGCAGCGACTCCTCGAACGTACGGCCGATAGCCATGACCTCACCGACCGACTTCATGGCCGAGCCGACGTTGCGCTCGACGTGCTGGAACTTGGCCAGGTCCCACTTGGGGATCTTGGTGACGATGTAGTCGAGCGAGGGCTCGAAGCAAGCGGTGGTCGACTTGGTAACAGCATTGGGGAGCTCAGGGAGGGTGTGGCCGAGAGCGATCTTGGCAGCAGTGTACGCAAGGGGGTAGCCAGTAGCCTTGGAGGCGAGGGCGGACGAACGCGAGAGACGCGCGTTCATCTCGATGACACGGTAGTCGCGGCTGTTGGGGTCGAGCGCGTACTGCACGTTGCACTCGCCGACAACACCGACGTGGCGCACGATCTTGATCGCAGCAGAACGGAGCATGTGGTACTCGTCGTCCGTGAGCGTCTGCGAGGGCGCGACGACGATCGAGTCACCAGTGTGTGTGCCGAGGGGGTCAAAGTTCTCCATGTTGCAGCAGATGATGGTGTTGTCTGCAGCGTCACGGACGACCTCGTACTCGACCTCCTTCCAGCCCTTGAGCGACTTCTCGATCAGCACCTGCGGGGAGAGCGAGAGCGACTTGGCAGCGAGGTTGCGCAGCTCCTCCTCATCGTGGGCGAAACCGGAGCCGAGACCACCAAGCGAGAATGCGGAACGCAGAATGATGGGGTAGCCAATCTCCTTGGCAGCGTCGAGCGCGTCCTGGATAGTGGAGACGGCAGTGGACTGAGCGGCGGGAATGTCGATCTCGTTCAGGGCCTGGACGAAGAGGTCACGGTCCTCGGACACCTCGAGGGTGCGGATGGGGGTGCCGAGCACCTGGACGCCGAGGCGCTCAAGCACGCCCATCTTGTCGAGCTGGATACCGACGTTGAGGGCAGACTGGCCACCAAAGGTGAGCAGGATGCCGTCGGGGCGCTCCTTCTCGAGCACGTAGGCGACATAGTCGGCCGTCACGGGGAGGAAGTAGATCTCGCTCGCGAGATGGTGCGAGGTCTGGATGGTCGCGATGTTGGGGTTGATCAGGATGGTCTCGACGTTGCTTTCGCGCAGCGCCTTGATGGCCTGCGAGCCTGGGTATCAGCAAAAGATGGTCCTGGAGCACGTAATATGTGCGTATGTAGCTGCTACTCGTGACTACTCGGCGTAGCTGCAAGCAGCTAGCTACGCCTCACGGCCACTCGCTCACTCACCAGAGTAGTCGAACTCTCCCGCCTGACCGATCGACAATCCACCCGAACCCACAACCAACACCTTCTTCACATCCGGCTTCTCAAGCTTCGGCAGCACCTGCGCAGAAATCTTCCTGGCCAGCTCTGACGGCGAGTTGAGCGTCGGCTGGCCATCGACCTGACCATACGACCCGACTGCAGGGGCAGCAACCGCGTAGCTGCGGGCCGCCGACGCGCCAAATGCCCTCGTCGCCGTCCGCACTGCCCGAGCTGGGCGAGCGGCACGCGCAAGCGAGATGGATCGGAGCATAGCGTTGGAGTAGAGGTTGTTGTTGTTGTTGCTGGCCTGAGTCTACTCGTCAGGCGAGCTTCGAGCTTTTGTTGAACTCTCTAGTTTCGCGACCGGGTGTTTTTGGCCGTTTTGGATTTCGTGACGCTGGGTCGGAATGTCGAGGCGATCAAGTCGATTCCGACAGCGACGCGCGTGCGAGCAGGTAGCCAGCTGTAGTGCTGAGGTGGTGGTTGCTGTTGACAAGTTGATGAGAAGAGATGCAGCAACGTCGCACTCGACTTGCTTGCCCAGGGACTGGCAGCGGGCTGCTTGCAAGATTTCACCAAAAAAACGACTCAGGCCGAAATGCCCGGGTGTACAACAACTGAATTTCCTGTACGGTGAACGAGGAGGAGGAGTCACGTGACCGTCTCGGACGAATTTGGCCGCGGCCAGGGGGATTCCAGCATGGTGGTGACTACCCTGGAGTCGATTGCATCTCATCCATTCATGAAAGAAGGCAAGCGATTCATTCAGCTCAGCGAGCAGCGATGACGAGGGACGAGGGGGCGGGGAGGAGGGAGGCGAGGTCGACGGCGACGGCGACGGCGACGGCGACGGACAGCGAGCATGGCCTGGATGACGGCGTGCGGCGCGGTCTGCGTCGCCGTGTTGGTCGGAGCGACGGCGATGGGGCAAAGTGCTTTCATTGTTACGTTTGTACGACGCGTGAAACCTTGTTTGATGTGCCTCGAGCGCGCTCATTAAGATTAGGAAGTGTCTTGTTTCGCGCAGATGGAAGCAAGCTCCTGATGGTTGAGACAGTCTCGGCGACGGTATGCATGACGAGCACGCTGAGAAGTGGTGACTGACTGGAGCTCGGAGTAACTGGTGTAAAATCTGATAATGCCACTCCCTGACCAAATGAGTCGCTCGCCCCTGCCACACCTTGCTCCTAGATCCATGCTTACTTGACTCGGGCAAGTGACTGAGTCAGACTGATATCTAAGTCAAGCGCAGATGGGTTGTGATATGGCTTTGACCTTTTGCTTTGAATGGCGACCTGAGCGATGCTCACTGGACAGCAGCAGCCTCATGAGCCATTCGACAACTCTCCCAATGTAGAGACTGAGAGCGAGTCACCAAGCCAATGCTGTCCTCACATATCTGGCAATGTCGGCCTTCGGTACTTGTTGCCATTGTGCTGATAGAAGACAATCTCGAAGTCTTCGACGAGACGACATCAGATCCTGGGGGAGCAAATTTGAGTTGTTGACACTCTGGCACAAACAAGGTTCAAGAGCCAGCTGGATTACTATTGTGGCATGTGGCATACGATAGTCATACAAACAGACCTAGCTACTTCTAGTGCATCTAACTCCACCTCACTTTCTCCTGCACCTCATTGATTGCATTTCCTCGCACCTGTCCCGCTCTCCGCCCTATCCCTTGAACTTCAGCGGGTCCACCTTCTTACCCCGTCCCCTTGCACTGGCACCCCCACGCCCTCCGCCGCGCCCACGCCCACCCCTCCCACGCCCACCACCACGCTTCACAAACCCGATATGCGCATGGTCGCCCACATCCCCGCTACCAGAAGGGATAGCAGCAATCTTCGGCATCAGATACCCCGGCACATGCTTGAGGTGCTTCGACTGCCTCCCAGCATGGAGCGGCGCATCGTGGCGCAAGAAAGCCAGGTCAAGCGGGTTAGCAGCGAAATGCTGCTTCAGCTTCTCCGAGTTGAGCAGCTCGCGCCTGACCTCCTCCCGCCGTGCGTCTAGCACCCTCTTGCTAGTCACAGCACGCAGCGCATCCTCCATGCGATACCGGAAGCCCTCGATGTCCCCCCTGCGTCCTCCCCAGTCCCACTCTTTGATCTCGCCCGTACTGCTGCCCCCAGACTCCTCCTTCACACGTGCCTTTATACGCGCAAAGACCTTCTCGTCGTTCTCGGCGGTTTTGAGGGACACTCCGCGATCCTTCCCCCACTTCTCTTTGGGTACTACGAAGGACAGGGCGAGGCCGGAGTGCCCCGCACGCGCGGTACGCCCCACGCGGTGGAGGTAGCCTGTGGTTGTGGTGGGGAGGTCAAAGTTGATGACCGAGGACGCGGCGGTGAAGTCGATGCCGCGGGCCATCGAGTTGCCCGCCTTGGGGTTGCGCCGAGACTTCTTGTTCGGTGCTCCTGCTGGAGGAGATGATGCTCGTCGTTTGGACGGGCCGGCGGAGGAGGACGCTTCGGGTTGACCCTCTGGGTCCTCGTCCTCTGCCTCGTCATCCTCCTCGTCCTCCCCTGCAGCCTCCTCCTCTGCTTCAGCCTCTCCCTGCTCGGCCGCCTCTTCGGCAGCGTCGTCCTCCTCGGCACCAGGAGCCGCCTCGTCGGTAGCAATCACAACGTCGTAGATACCTCTGTTGAACTCCTCAATCACGTGGTACCGACTTGCCAACGGCAGTTCAGAGTTCACCACACAGCACTTGATGCCAAAGTGCTCGAGGAACAGGCGTAACCTGTATCCCCTGTCGATGTCATTCACAAAGATAATGCTCTTGCCCTTGACGAGCTTGAGCTTGAGCAGGACGAAGATGAGGAGGAACTTGTCCCGCTCAGAGGTGTACGTGAAGTGCTGCGTGAGGAGGGAGGAGGACGTCGCCGGCTCGGACAGGGTGAGGATAGCAGGGTTCCGCAGCATCAACCCTTTGACGCTGTTGATCTCCTCGCTGAGCGTGGCACTCATAAGACACCCCTGCACGCCCAGCTTGGGGACGTAGTTCATCGCCGGGTCCATGATGCGGCTGAGATCGTCCCTGTGTCCGTAGGACAGGAGGAGGTCCGCCTCGTCGATGGCAAGGAAGCAGAGGTGCGACAGGTCGATCGACTTGGACTGCAGCAGCTGCAGGAGCTTGGTCGGTGTCGCGACGACCACATCGGGGTTGTCGTTGAGCAGTACCCTGGGATCAGCATCCATCTCAATGACACTGCAGACATGAATGAATCAGAAGGAAGGCAACGGAGGTGTCCACATGGTTTTGCGCTCTCGGACATGCCCCGAGGGGCTTAACATCCGAAAAATGCTTCATCATAGTGTCGGGTTGGGGCGAGTACTCACCGCTGGACATTGGCACCACCCGCAGCGACATTGACGACGGAGACGAGGCCCTCGCAGTATACCGTAAGGTCCTTGACGAACTTGGTCACCTGAATGGCCAGCTCTCGTGTGGGAACGAGCACGACGGCTCTTGTTGCCTGGTATGATGGCGATGTGGGTCCCTCGGCCTGTCGTCAGCAAGGTCGACCACTACGCGGAGCCCTACGGCATACTCACCTCCTTCTTCTCGAGTATGCGCTGGACAGCAGGCACGACGTACGCTGCAGTCTTTCCACTGCCTGTCCGTGCGCGAGCTAGCACATCCTTTCCCTCAAGCAACAATGGGATAGCTTTCGCTTGCACTAATGTCGGGTGCGCAAACTTGATGTCTGCGAGCGCACGCAGCAACCGTGCGTCCAGGAGCGTGCTGAACGGCGGCGACGCGAACGTCAGCTCGGAGCTGGGGTCAGCGAGCCATTCCTCAGATGATGGTCATCGCTCCCTCTCTAGACTTACTCGAGCAACGCATCAGAAACAGTAGCCATGGTCGCTGCGCCAATGTTGGCGATGCGGCATACAGAGATGTGCTCGCATGCGCTCGCAGCTGCAGGTTTGTACGATGCGAGAAAGTTGAAGATTAGGCACGTCACGTGAGCGCAATCGCGGAAGTAACGGATATGCCTCACGTGCCAGGACTGTGCTGTACACGTGGCTGTCTCGTGGCCTCTTGACGTGGCTTATGGGGGTGCTTTGATAAGCAACTATTTCCGAAATACACCCGAGATCTCACTTTGCTCCCGTCCAGGAACAGGGGCCATAAACAGGGTGCCCTGATAAAAGACGCCGCAGCGGAGGTATTTATGCTCCCGCTAAATATCCGGCCATCCGGACTACTCCCGCGTCGTTCGGCCATTTTTGTATCAACAACGACGTCATCATGAATCGTATTTTTCCTCTGATAAGTGGTTGTTGCTGATCGCCCACTGTTCGGCACCGAAAGAATCCAAGATTGCCTTTTGTGATTACCAGAGGCCTGCCTTCGCCTGCCTTGATAGACTCACTGATCGCTTGAAGAAACGCGGGTCGCGTGATCGCCTGCTACACGGCTCAAGGACGACGGACAGACGATGAGCGCATGGTTGATTGCCGCGGTGGCTGACGTACCTGGACGCCGAGGTGGGCGGGCAGGCGGGAGGGTGGGCCGCAAAGAAAGAGAGGTGAAGAGTAGGAAGAGGTACAGGAGGCGGTGTTGCGCGTGTTGCGCGTGTTCTTGGCCTCCAGAGGCGTCGTGCGCGTATTGAGATGTGATCGCAATGCCGTTGCCGTTGCACTCGGGTGTCTCTTTGAGAGCAGAGGTCGGTCGGGCGGACGGACAGCCGGAGAGACTAACTCCTGCTCCTGCTCCGAGACGATGCCGCGTGGCTGGAGGCCTGCCTTGCATGACTTGTCGCGCTTCTGGTTGATCTTAGATTAAATCTTAATCGACGCTCTGCTCTGCGCTAGATTACCAGGGCCCGGCTAGATAGCGAACCAGGACTTGATCAGGACCCGCGTGCGCTGCGTTTTTATTTGTCTCTGGCGTTCTTGTCCAATAGCAGAGATAGTAGGCCGCATCTTGGCGTTTTTCCAGTTACCAGTGTGCACATCGCACCGCCGTACCCTTTCAAACTACCCCTGGTGCGCATCAGTCACCGCTCAAGTCGGCAAGAGAGAAAGAGCAGCAGCGAGGAGAGCAGTTAGGTCGCTAGGACGCAAGAGGTCACGCGACGGGGTAGCTGTTGAGCTCGGGATTGCTGGAACAGGAGACGGAGCAGGAGCAGCAGTAGGAGGAGGAGCAGCAGCAGCGCACGCTCGCTAGCACTGCCTTGGACTTACTCCTCGGCCAACGCTCCGCACCGCCGGACGCATTACTCCTCACCTGGAGCTCCTCACCTCTCCATAAGTGTTGCCCCTCGTCCCCCCTGGAGCTGCACTCGACGGCCTATACCCCGAAAGCCATTCTTATAGCGAGTGCTTTTGTTGGCCCCCAGCTTTTCATGTTTATACCTTCATCACTGCTCTCCTCGTTGTAACCAAATAAAGATGGTCAGCCTGTTCAGCAAGCGCAGCAAGGAGGCTGCCGCTGAGCAGCAACATCAGGAGCAACAACGCGAGCAGTACGACATCGATAGTGCAAGGGTGGTCGACGGCCACAGCGTGAATGTCGTCGCCGTCGGCGGCAACAACGACGACCCCGAGTCGCTCGTGGACCCCTCTGTGCGCCGCAAGAGGAACCTGGGGAGCACTGCAACGTAAGTAAAGCCGCGAGTGCTCAACGAGCAGGGTCCAGATCTTTGCACAATTGCTAGCTTGCTAGTGGTAGGCAGGGCTGCTGTCGTCTTGGGTTGTGCTGACTTACAGTATCTTCGCTGCTGTGAGCATTTGTTCTTTCCTACACACATAAGCTGTATCTCGCAAACAAACATGTCCCCTGGCGCTAGGTTGAGCATGTGTTTCGCGTAGCGTAGCTTCTGTGGCAAGACTGTGTGGCTAACGGCGACAGGGAGCTGCGCTCTTCAGCGACGGCTATGCGAATGCAGTCATCTCGCCCGTCAACGAGATTCTCGGCAGGCTGTACCCCGACTTGATGGACCCGGAGAAGACGCAGAACAAGTCGCTCTTGGCATCTCTGGGTTTCGCAGGAAGTGAGTCGCGCGCGCCTTTGAGACTGTAGATCGTGGCTGACGCCTTTGCAGTGGTCATCGGAATGCTTGCCTTTGGTTACATCTCAGACAAGATTGGGCGTAAATTTGGCATGTTCCTTACGACGGTGAGTCACCAGCCGCCACTGGCTGCAAGCCTTCAGCACTGACCTCCAGGCCATCATCTTCGTGTCGATGATCCTCATGGCGGCGTCCTCGGGCCCAGGGCAGACGTTGATCAACTGCCTGATCGCGTTCCGCTTCTTCTGTGGTATTGGTATCGGTGGCGAGTACCCCTGTGGGTCGACTGCTGCTGCCGAGTCGACCGAAAACTCGGGTGTCAAGAAGTCGCGCCAGCAGCGGTACTTCATCCTCGCGACGCACTTTATCATTGACGTGGGCTTCCGTGAGTACTGCAGTGGTTGTAGCTTGCAACAGAGTGGCTATAGCTCTTGAATGATGCGGAGTATTGTAAGAGGATGTGTGGCTAACCCCCAGCCGTGGCATGGCTTGTGCCACTGATCGTCCTGTGGATCGTCGGGATGGACCACCTGCGCGCAGTGTGGCGCGCCTCACTCGCCATCGGTGCCATCCCTCCCATCCTGCTCATCTTCATGCGCATCTTCATGGAGGAGCCTGAAGCGTACAAGAAGAATGCAATGAAGCACGTCAAGATCCCGTACTGGCTCATCGTGAGGCGCTACTGGCGCAAGCTCATCGCCGTCTCGCTCTGCTGGTTCATCTACGACTTCATCACCTACCCCTTCGGCATGTACGCGGGTACCATCACTCAGGGTGCTATTGGCAACAACCCCACGCTGTACCAGACGCTTGCATGGGGCTGTCTTGTCAACGCGTTCTACGTCCCCGGCGCGTTCATCGGCTCCTTCCTGTCTGACTGGTTCGGTCCCAAGCGCTGCATGATCGGTGGCCTGGTGCTCCAAGCAGCGTTCGGTTTCGCCCTGTCAGGCGCGTTCGACTACTTCCAGCCGCGTGTGGCTGCCTTCGCTGTAGTCTACGGTATCTTCCTCTGCTGGGGTGAGGTCGGACCAGGCAACAACCTCCCCCTCTTCGCTGCCAAGGCCGTTGGGCCCACTGCAGCTCGCGCACAGCTCTACTCCATCGCCGCGGCCTCTGGCAAGGTCGGCGCTTTCGTTGGAACGTGAGTGGTGCTGCTACCTGCCCCTTTGCGAGAACACACTGACCCCAGCTACATCTTCCCCATCATCATCAACTCGTTCCCGGAGAACTCGCAGCTGCGCAGCACGGGTATCTTCTACATTGGCTCGGGGCTGGCGCTGTTCTCCGCCATCGTCGCGCTCATCTTCTTCCCCAACATCCGACACGACGCCATGATCGACGAGGACCGCCTCTTCCGCGAGTACCTCATCGAGCATGGCATCGACATCTCGGGCATGGGCATCGCGCGCAAGCAGTCGCCCGGTAACGACACGATCGCGTCTGATCAGAAGGTGAAACGCGACGACGTGGACGTCAAGGCGGTCGAGCGCCCTTAGCTCTAGCGGACATACAAGGTAGAAGAGTTGGAATGGTCTGTATCCGTATCTAAGCAGGGGTTGAGTTCAACCTCGACTGTATTCTAATGAGGATTGGGTCTGTATTCAGGTCATACATACATGCATTGAGTGCGGGCGCGGGTCTGTAAGTGAAAAGAGGTATTCTGTGAAGCTAGCCTCCTGAGGTGAGGAAGTCGATGAGGATCTGATTGACGTCTTGAATTCCTGTTTTCTCCCTCGTGCTTCGTGGTACCACGTATACTGGCTGAACTGAGGCAGTAAACTGTCTCATCTGTGACGTCTGGACGTTATCAGCCGCTTAGTGGGTCGTGCCTCAATAGATGTACGTCTGTGACCGACTCGCCAACTACCTCCTCTGCGCGAAAAACCACGAGTCGACTGCAGTCAGTCAGATCTCCCACATTACTTACTCTTCGCCACATCGCCATCATACCCTCCCATCTTGGTACTGCACACCAGCTCATAGCCCAGCTCATTAAATGAGTCAAGAAGACGGATCATGACTACCCGTGCGGCTACAGCTGCCTCAGCACTGATTGGCATCCACGGCATGCCGCCCATCTTGAGCTCGAAGGCGCAGTCCTTGTCCCGCACTTGCTGTACGTCTTTCGGCCATGTCTGCCGTCAACATCCATATCAAGCTCTTTGCCGGCCTCAGTGCCACTGACCTGTATTGCACGAAGGAATCTCAATCTCACTGCCTCATTCGGCGCATTCACCAACCGCACCTTGTCCCACGCGTTGAATGATACAGCGAAGAATGACCTTTCTTGCCTCTCCCCTGCTCGGAGGAAGACACTGTCGAGCGAGGCGTCCTTCTTGTCCAAGTCGGCGGCTGTGTACACGTGCCATCCGGAGCTGTAGCAGGCAGACAGCACGCAACAGAACAGATGTCGAGACGCGATGGACTCGGACTTATTGCCTGACCCTGCAGTCGCCGTCAGTGAGTGACAGTGCCACATCACGCACATGGATTCCCCTTGATCTTGAAGTAGTATGCGTCTGTACCCAGTTCTCCTTCCTCTTGGATGCCTGGGGACCATGCGTGCTTGATGGCATCAGCGACCGCACGCCTTGCCTCATAAGGAAGAGAGATGAGGCGCAGCTTGTCGGTGCCGTGTGGCATCAGGCAGCTAAAGTTGCACTGTAGAGGGGGCTTATCATCACTGACGACAGCAAGTCGGGGCACTGTGGATGCACTCGACGTGCTCGCCGACAGTGGTGAGTCGTGGACCGAGTCTTGGTACGTCGGTGGTGGGGCTGCTGGCGACTCAGTGGCAGCATCGCGTCTGGGAGTCTTCGAATCGTGTGGATGAGCGGTCATGCTGCATAGGATGGCGAGGAGTACAGAGTGACCTTCGACGTTCCGACATAAGTCCCACTGCGTTCTGTACAGCAATCCCAGTACGGTAGCGCTTCGGTTCCCACTCAACAGCGCAGTCACATTGCATTGAGTGAGCTTGTGCATCAAAATAGTTCTCGGCGCTCGGCGGTGCACGTTACATGCCTCGGCATTTCTATCGTAGATAAAATCGCAGATTTTGTTTGTCATTTCAAGGGCATTTAGCAGTGTTTTTGTGTACTTCTCACGTCCAGTGCAACAGATTCGTGGTTATCATACCTGGGTATGAACACAGCGCGTACAGACGATTATTACATTGAGACACCGGTCAATGCATAAAGGCGATACTGCCACTCGTACTGTCTCAATAAATCAACTGCTGCAGTTTCTCTCATGTGTCTCTGCCCACTTCCACTGCCAACTTCTTTGGCTTTCCCTTTCAGAGGCTCTAGCTTCTCGGTCCCGGAATACAGCGTGCATAGTACCAAATACAAATCATCACTGTCGTTCGTCGAGTGGAATGCCACCCAATGTTGTACTTCTGAACCCCGCCCAACACCCTCTCACACCTCATTCGCTCCATATCCCACTTCTGCTTAGGGATAGTTCTCCGGATCGAGTCCAAAGTACCCCTTCTCCGGTAAACCTTTGAGCGCGCCGCCCGGCTTGTCTGTAAATGCCAGGTAGTTGACCGTATTGGCGCTTGCATGATTGCCCCACCAGTTGATACTCTTTCCTTTGCCTGCTCCGAAGCTGAAGACCAAGGTACTGATAAGACCGGAGATGGTGATACCGACGGAAAGACCCGCGAAGATGACATAGGCGTACTTGGACCACCACGCCATCTTCTTGCGCTTCAGGTAGTACTGGAAGAGCCAGGCGATGTAAATACCTGTCGTGGACATACTGAGGTTGCTTTGAGTCGACCAGTTGAGCATACCCGACAGCGCGATCGCAGGGTTGATGTATCCAAGGACGAAGGCCATGGGCTTGAACACGAGGCGGTCGACTGCAGCGTAACGGACCTCGGAGAGACGCTTCTTGCAGAAGTTCTTGATGTCAGGTGCGTTGAGCTCGGTGACGCCCCAGATGACGCCGATGACGGCACCGATCAGGAAGCACCAAGGCAGGATGGGGTACATATCGAAGAGGCGGGTCGTGCCGAAGATACCGTAGAAGATGGTACTCGTCCAGGTCTGGCGGGGCCATTGGCACACCATGTGCTGTGGGTCGTCCATCTCGCAGAAAGAACCGTTGTTATAGCCTGTGACCATCCAGTCGATCATGATAATGTAGAAGAGAACGTTGACAACGACGGAGACGATGTGGCCACGGAAGATGGCACGCGGGGGCAAGTGGCCGTACTGGCAGTACTTGAGGTCAATCATGAAGCCACCAGCCTGAGCCTCAAAGGCAGAGCCAAGCATGACAACGATGAGGTGGGGGACAAGCTTGCCGGGCCACCAGAGACCGGGAAGCAAGTGCCAGATGGTGTCGAATCCGACACCTGTTGCAGCGATACTCTCGGTAATGCACCAGGGGATGAGAAGCGCGTAGCCAACGCCAAGGTAAGTGAAGATAGTCCACCAAGGCGTACCGGTCGGGAAGTACTCGAGACATACTACAGTGATCACGAAGCCAATGAGAAGGACCACCATGAACCACCACTCTGGGACCTCGGGGTACTTGCGCATCATCCGCGTGTGGGCGTCGTCGTAGCCGTCCATGTCAGAGCGACGATAGCGGATGTTGTAGTACATGCCAACGAACGCGCGCCTGATCGGACGCCAGAAGCGGATGAAGACGTAGCAGACCGTGATGGTGTAGAAGGCGTAGTCGCCACCCGTCTTGAAGAGCTGGGCGGTGGACAGGTATGGCGGGCTGTAGGCCTCGTACTTTGTGCGGTTGAGCGAATTGTCGTCGTTGAGGATCATGCTAGAGTTGTAGGTCGTCTGCTTGTTCGTGAACGTTGAAGCCGAGTTGATGGGCATGTGGGCACCCCAGGACACATTCTTGTAGTACAGCGCGATGATGATGATGCCGCCGATGACTTTGAGGACATACTGTTGCATTTGACTGGGGGTCAGCATTGTTATGTTGCGAGACACAAAATATAGCCCACTCACGCAAAGAAGGGAGAGTTCATCGCTTGGTTTCCGGAGTAGTTGGGGTCAAAGGTCGAGATAGGGTTGAAGCCCATGCCGCCGTACGCGCCGGTAACGATGTTGACGTTCTTGTTCTTCGGCGCAATCCAGCACATCCAGTCGAAACGCTGCAGGAAGACAGCGATGTTGTTCGGGAACCAGTACCAGATCAGGAAGATGAGCGAGGAGATCATGAAGGCCCACCAACGGGACATCTTCCACCCGTTGATCACCTCATATTTCTTGTTGTCGGTGTGAATGAGTGTTCGCACCAGCGCCAACGTAGGCAGCGACTGCGGCCACACCGCCTGCACGGGGTAGACGGTGAGTCGGCGTAGCAGGCCGGCACCACCCAGACCGAAGCCTTGGTTCGCAAGACCAAGGCACATCTCGAAGCCGAAGGTAACCCATTTCTGGTTGAAGAATTGGGGCATGCGGAGAGCGAGCAGACCACCATAGTTACCTGACCCAGCTGCACTCTGAATGATCGTGGCGAGCAGCTGCTCCTTGACTGACCAGGGGCCGGGGTTGAGTGAGTGGCGCCTGCCCTTGAACGTGAAGCCCCAGTCAGGAAGGAACTTGTGACAGGCGAAGCCCATCGGTACGAGCAGCAGTTGGACAACGGACCCGGGGATCTGGATACTCGGCTGGCGAGGGGCGAAGACTTAACATCAGCTATGAAGTCCGAGGGAACAAGGCGGACGAGCAGGTACAACTTACAGGTGTTGACACAAGTACAGCCGATGAGCCAGAACATCCCCAGCACCCAAGCTCGGATGGTCTCACACGGCTCGTCGACGTCGTCGTACGGGAGGGTCACGGAGCGCACCTCGGGGTATGGCGAGTAGTTGTACATTTTGCCTGCAGTCTTGCAGACTTCGAACGCCCAGTCGTCGTACTCCATATCGCAAGCCTGGTACCCTTCCAAAAGGAAGGTGATCCGGTTTCGGACCGTGTCCATGAAAGTCAAGTCTCGCTGGTGCCACTTCAGCGTTTTCTTCAACATTTCGATAGACTCCTCGACGTCCATCGTCATGATTGCATATGCGGCGCGGTGGGCGTCCGCACCTGCGGGCAGCGACTCGCCCTCGTGGTGACCAGTGTACTCGCCTACGAGGCGTTCGATCCACTCTGGCGGACATTGCCACTTGTTGGTGTCGCTGTCGGAGTCCGCCTCTCCTTCGGGCTTCAGTACTTCCACATTCTCGATGTAGGCCTTCTCATCCTCGTATTTCTCTTTCTCGTACGAGGGATCGGACGCTAGTCCCGAGTCAGACACTTCGGCCTCGTGATGCGGGGTGATGTCGTCCGACTTGAGTTCGGCGACCATGGTGGGAGGTCTTCGTGGCAGGGGCGGTTGTTGTGTCGATGTCGAAGATGAAGGCGTTGTTGAGGTCTCACTAGTCGTATTTTCAACTCCCAACACTTGCCCTCAATGCAGTCGTTTGAGGTGTGAGTGTTTCTCCACTTCGACGCGGGGTGAATGCTAGCGCACACCGAATCTCTGTCAGTAGATATTGCTCCTCCTCATCTCCCAACTGCTGCCAGCATCTCGCAAGCATCCATCTACATCTGCCCGGCGTCTTCGCCGCTAGCGATGATCAGCACCTCCCATCGTAGCGCTGCACGGCGGGTTTTCATCCACGACAACCCGGTGCAGACGAGCTCGCAGACCGAGGGGCGCCCATGCGATTGTGAAGTGACCACTAGCACTCCTGTCAGCTTGTCGGCCGCCCCAACCAGTAACGAGCATGTGGGGCCGCAATATCGCTTGCGGGGCACATGGGGACGGCCACATTAGCGCCAACTCTGATCAGAACAGATTACGAAGGCCGCCGCGGGCGAGCAACGTTAGCGCGTGTGCGCGTTAGTGCTTGGGTTGCTTAAGGACGGTAAGCAGTGAGCTAAGGCAGCCCAGTAGCGTGGAGAGTGTGCAGAAGCACGTTGGTCCAAGCCTGTGGGGCTGGTGTTGTCGTTCTCTGGCATGCGGTGCCTTTGAGCGGGGGAGGGATATAGCAGAAAATGTCCCGGATATGGCATTTAAACGCAGACGTTAGTGCCTGGGCTGCACGCGCTGACTACGGCAGTGCACGGCCGTGGCGTTGACGGGAACGAGCAGTGCAGTGACGGCCGCCGATGTGGCAGCGAGCAGGTGTGGAAGGTGAGGGATGAAGAGTGCAGAAGCACGGGGGATGTGGTGAGACGACACAAAAACAGTGGAGTGCCACAATGATCGGCGTGAGTGTGGCACAAGTGCTGACTGACAATCACCAGCAGATCATCAGCAGACGCGATCGACATGCTTCCCGCTACAACCCAAGAAGCGTTCTGGACCTAGGAACTCGACGCTAGCATGCTTACGCGGTCATACGCGGCGCCCGACGAGCATCGTCAGCTGCCAGAGGTCAGCAGGTTAGTCTACATATCACAGTCGCCGCGGCAATAGTGCCGATAGCCGTCGTGTGCACTCGTTACGAAGCTCTCTGTGCTATTGGAAACGATGGAGCAGATCATCGTTCCTGGTTACTTCGTGTTTGCTTAGCATTATCTTCTATGAACGTCACTAATCAGAGAGTGTCTTTTACGTTACTGGCGATTTCGGTCCCGAGACGTGTCGCAACCGTCACGCGTTCAGTCTGCCTTGAGGATACGCGCTATCTCTCGTGACCCTTCCTCGCCACCATTCCAGAAACCGCCGCTGTCGCCAGCAGAGCGCACGACTTGGTCCTCTCGCTTCTCCGCTGAGGCGTGGATGCGCTCCACCTGCTCTTGAGTCGCGCGGGCTGCAAGCTGGCCACGCAGCTTCTGCTCCTGCCTCTGCTCGGGCGACCCACGCCACAGGAGTCGCTCGGCCACAGCCGTGACCAGGACGCGGAGGATAAAGTAGCCGTGGCTCGCTGCCAGGGCGGCGAACGCGATGGGCACAAGCGTAGGCACCATGCTCTGGAAGGAGGGGCGGACATCGTGCGAGGCGAGGTATGTCGCGACGGTGCGCTGGGCGCCAACAGTGTATTTCGGGCGGTAGAGCTCGATGAGAGTAGCCGAAGTCCATGCGCCAATCCAGCCGATGATGCTAAGGGCGTCGATCCACGCGCCGATGGTCTCAACACGCCCGCCAAGGGGGCGGCGAACGTGCTTGCTTATCTTGAGCGCGTCGCTGCGAAGCTCAAAGTAGTTGTTGATCAGGGCGAACACGGGGGCGAGGGGGAGGACGATGCTCCAGATCACGACATAGCCGAACTGGGTGACCATCTCGGCGTAGTCGGCTGGGACGTTAGCATAGGACTAAGATGCGGAACGCGAGTGTAGATGAGCAGCTGATGAGCCTGAGCTATTTGCAGACACGTTGAAGGCACATGTGGCTGTCGCAGGCGCGTTGCCTGCGATATGACTGCAACTGCAGCTCAAGACTGAAGCGATGTGATGTGGAACGAAGCTAGAGGGGAATGTGGGGCCACGGATCTGATATCGATGGTGGGCAAGGAGATGTGGGGTACCGGTCATCACGGGACGTGAGATAAGGAATCACACCCTGATAATGTGGAGCTTGTCAGATCTGGAGACGCGATACTTACTGAAGATGTTGTACTCTGGCAGCGCGAGCTCATCCTGCACCTTGTCGAGGAAACGTTTCTCAGCATCAACGGGCTCAGCCCCGGCCGCATCGGCGCGCTTGCCGTTCTTGCCAAAGATGCCAGACACCGAGGCCTTGCCACTGCGAAGCTTGTTGACGAAGCGAAGGATGAAGGGCAGGCCGACTTCCAGGAAGGTGTTGATGACCTGGTTGGTAACGACGTCTGTGGTCAGTGAGTCAAGTCAAAACCTCAGAAATGGCCTTGAGTCGAGTTCGCAGCGATCGCAGCGAACGCGCGATGATGCGATAATGGACAGCATGGCAATACGGTCACAACCAAGATGGTGGCGTCGGCACCATTCGGATGCTTGTGCCACTACCACTGCTATCGTTGAGCGAAGCACACTGCTCATTCTGGAGCAGCGCTGTCCAGGTCTCATCTGCTGTCCTCAGAAGAAGGCAGCGATGACTTGCCAGACCATCAGAGCGCCTCGACAGTGAGTGAGCCACGAGCGCGCCACCCTAAACACAACGTCGCTCATTAGCGAGTGGGCGACTGCGCCACGGCACAGAATACCGCACACCTCCCCACTTACATGCAAACACCTGCGACTTGAGGCGGCTCGAGTTGAGCTTCTGGCGGAACGCAGCCGGCTTCGCAGCCGCAAGGAGAGCAGCCCTCGTCGACCCCCCGTGCGGCGTCACCACATGCGCCCCCTGGAAGCGGATGAGCAGGTTCTGCACATAGCTCATGACATAGGGCCCGAACGGGAGGTAGAGGTATGCAGTGAGGTAGAGGCCGAGGTAGGCGACTGTCGCGTTGAGCGCGCTGCGGGGTTAGCGCAACTCAACTGCTCACCCAGAGTGCCACTTACAAGGTCTTCGCAGTTCGGCTGTCCTCTGCGCCGTACGGGGTCGGGTGGTCCTCCCAGTGCACTAGGGCGCCTGCGACCTGTCCCAGGAGCGCGACAATCTGCGGCACGAGGCCAGAGAACAGCGCAGTAGGGAGGTAGGGAACAATGACCTTCCCTGGGCCGTGCCACAGCTGCCCGACGAACGCCTCGAGCATGAAGATGCCAATGAGAACGAGGCCGAGGAGGACACCGCAGAAAATGATCACGGGGATGGAGAGGATCACCTTCGAGTCGCGGACGAGGTCGTTGCGCGCATGTGGCTCGTCTATGCTCTTCACGTTGTGTGCACGGACATACTGGGGACGCAGGCCGCCGACTGCCACGCTCTCGCACCCGCGCGTGCCCCACTGCACGGCGAGCTTGCGCTCCCTGATCTTCCAGGTTGCGAGAAAGACTGTCGAGTAGAGTGCCAGGACAAGTGCGTACAGCGGCGGGTACGAATCCTCAGGGGAGAACCACCAGAAGAGGAGGGAGATGAGGGCGAGGGGGACGAGAGACATGGTGTAGGAGGAGAGGTAGTTGAAGTAGAGGCGGACGGCGGGGGGTTGCTACTAGTCAGCGGACTTCTGGTGAGGCAGGTTGGGATGCTCATGAGCTTGTGTAGCCAGGAGCAAGGTCGTGATGCTCATAAGCTGAGTGTACTTACATTACGACTCAGGACATCAGAGTTCTCAGCACCAAGACCACGCAGCAGCCCAACCTTCCAATCTCCGCCGACGGACCAGCGCTCGACCCAGGCATTGTCCTGCGCCTCGTCGTGCAGCGCAACGATAGCCTTGACGCGCTCCCATGGGGCTTCTCCGGGTGTGATACCAAGCCCGAACTGCAGAGGAGGAGTGACCAGCAGCTCGTACAGCAGACGGAGGCGTGTAGCTGGTGTGATCGTAGTGTCGGGCGTGAAGAGGCCGTGCGCCTTGTCCGTTGCACTGGAGTCAGTACACGAGACGTATTGATTAATACACAAAACGTCATACACCGTAGCATGTCTTCACTCACACCTCGCGCTCAAACAGCTCCTGGACCTTGGCGTCCGTCGCACCCACAAACACCCACACCTCCTCGTCGCCCTTGCCGCCCCGGCCTGGGCGCGAGGCGATACGCAGGCCATGCTCGCTCTCGAGCGCAGCAATGAGGCGCGAGTAGCCCGCCTGAGCGTCGCGCTGGGATGCAGCTCGGTCCTTGCCCTTGAGGGCAATGCTGTAGGGGATGACAAGGTCGACGCCGAAGGGGTTGTCGTCGATGTGTTCGTGGCGGCCAGAGTGCTTCTGAGCAGTGGTAGAAGCCACACCATCAGCACGAGCTCCGTCAGACGCCGTGGGAGGAGCAGGGCCGCCATGTACACCAGTAGCGCGCGGGTCACCCCTCAGGCTGCTGTTGCGCGCCGGCGTAGCTTCAGGAGGCAGGCGGGCGTCCCCAGCATAGAGTCCGTCGTGGTGT
The DNA here is from genome assembly GCA_002335625.1 of Cutaneotrichosporon cyanovorans. Classification (NCBI taxonomy): domain Eukaryota; kingdom Fungi; phylum Basidiomycota; class Tremellomycetes; order Trichosporonales; family Trichosporonaceae; genus Cutaneotrichosporon; species Cutaneotrichosporon cyanovorans. Next base: position 93,729 of record BEDZ01000026.1, on the reverse strand, counting down.
CCGTTACTGTGGGACGCAATGCCTGCAGCAGCTCCGATGCCTGCTCCTGCCCCTGCTGCTGCTCCAGCTCCAGCTCCGAGTCCAGCAGGAAGCGACTGGTGTCCATTGTTGACTCCAACGCCAACACCCCCCTGATGCCCGTCAGGCGCGAGGTGCAGCTTCGGAGGCCCAGGCGAGGTGTGCGACGACGGTGTGCCCTGCCCTTGACCGTGGCCCTGCCCATGGGACGGGGTCAGCGAGCCGTGCTCGGCAGTCGCGCGAGTCGGCGTCCCCGGCAGCGGCTTGTCCGTGCCCCCGGGGGTGTGGAAGACACCCCTCGGCGTGATGTCCGCTGCCTGGCCTGGCGTCGAGGGGATCTGCTGCCTCAGCTGGTGGGAGGTCGAGGTTGAGTGCCCGGAGGAGGGCTCGTGCTGCGCGTCCGTCGGCGTGAAGCGCGGTGCCGGCACGTTCTGGTGCGGCTGGGGTTCCATCGCGCCTTGGTCTCAGTCCGTGATTCTAGTGTCTAGTGCAGGTAGGTGGAAAGGAGACGCAGCAGACGACGTGTTATGCAAAGAGAGACGTGAAGACAGGAGATGTGAATGCTAGCCTCTGGTGAGATCGATTGCCCGAAAGACGGGACGAGTTGCGACGTGTGGTGGAGTGATGACATTGTGACGTAGTAGTAGTGTGATCGACGGTCATCGAGTGTCCCGCGGTGTCTGGATGGTCACTTTGCAACTTGTTCATGTCGAAATCGCTGCAGATTCACATGCATAGTACGATGAGATACATAGAGCATAGAGGAACAGAATAGTACAACATGCAGTGAGCTGTGTATGCTTGATGAGCACAACAGAAGCGGGATACAGTGACTGCAGTGACTGCAGTGCTGGAATGCCAGTCTCGCTCGATCGTCTGCGGTCATGGCCGATGGCAATATGGCGTCCATGGGCAGCCTCATAGAAGTTGTCTTGCGGACTGCCCAGCTGCCCGAACTCGCATGGATGCTCTGAGGCGGATGGGCAGAGTTATAGACGCAGACTGCTTGTTGAGTTCAGGCGTCTTTCCGCGAGGTCGAGACACGCGATGAAGAGTTGGTAATCCAAAAGAACGGAACGATCACCGGTACTGCTTGCTATCTGGCGTACTAAGACTGAGGGAGTGCCGGGAGGGCCGCCTTAGGTGTCTCAGAAGACATCCGAACGTGAGGGGAGAGTCTGATTTGAGATGGCATCCTGGACCAGAGAGAGATGCTGGAGATGAGATGTCGCCCCGGACCTGAGGTCAAGGGTATACCGATGCTGGCCTTGAGACCGAACCGAAGTTCAAGGCTGGCACGCAACTCAGTTCTCAAGGGTGCTCTGATCATGAGCGCGCTCCTGATACGACAGCAGTTCTATTGCGGCGGAATGAAGACGGTCTCCTGGGTGTTGATCAAAAAGATGAACAGGCTTGTAGTCGCGATGCTTCCCAAGCTCGCTCCTAACTGTCATTTCATGCGTGTCCGGACCTGCTCATGAGAGTATCAGATGCCGCCCGAGTGTGCTGAGGCTGCCCGTAATGCCGTTCCAGGCGTGTCCAAGGTTGCTCGTTGTGCTCTAGATTGCGCGTCGCCTGCTCGTGCTGCCATTTTATGCGTCTCGAAGACCTGTCCGAGGAATCTGTCCTTCAAAGTGTGTCGAGGGCCTGAACACGACCTCGTCTAGACTGTGACGGGTCCAGTCCGACGCATTGAAGGTCAAAAAGACCCCCCCCGGACGTCGCTACCCTCATCCCCTTCTCTTCTGCCCTCCTCTCCCTCAAGGGTGGAACGACACCAGACTCCCCACGTTCACATCCACGGGCCAGTGGGCAAAGGTCTTGCAGAGAAACGTCTCTCGATCAGCACCAGCAATACACGGCACACCATGATACTCGACATGCGCCTCCGCTGGATCCGGCACATCGTCCGGATCCAGATCATTGTCGTCCGTCGGGTCCGCACCCTCGGCTATCGCCTCAAGCAACTCATCCCTCGCATGCTGCCCAAAGCTGCGCCTCAGGTGCATGCGCACAAGGCTCCCATGAGCGCGGCACGCATGTGTGCCGTCTCCGCCCCCTTCACTGCCGCCCCCATCTGCCCAGCCGTCATAGTCGTCATAGTCGTCATAGTTCTCCTCCCCTTTGCTCATCGGCGCACACGGCGTACAGTGTATGCGCGACAGTGGCCCCAGCACAGGCGGGAGGTCCGACCCGATACCGTGGTAGTCGATAGAGTCTGGGTGCCAATCGATGAGCAGCACAGCCATCACCCGGGCGAGTATCACCGGATCGAAGACAGGCGCACGGCTCTTAGAGGGTGGGAAGGTGATCCTCACGTGCCGGGGCTTGAGCCTTGCAACGAGTGTTTCGCCGATGAACGCTGCGCCTGTCCGCGGACGACCGAACGCAGCGATAGACGTAACCATGTAGCGGAAGAGCGAGGGGCCGAGCTCGAGCTCATGTACATTATCGAGGATCCCCTCGTGCATGATCAGTGCCTCTGCGACTGAGACGGCCGAGGACGAGTCCGCAAGCGACAGGATGCGTACGTGGGCTAGTGCTGCTGCCTTGCTGGTCGGGTATGTCGGTGCGTAGGCTGCTGCGCCGCCGCCGTCCTCACCTGCACGGGACTCGAGAGCCGACGCACTCAGGTGGTCCAGCCCGAGTCCGCTGAGCACTGCTGTACGGTTCGCCTTGTCAAGACTGAGGGAGCGGTATAGGCTTGGCGTGAAGCGGATGCGCCAGTCCTTCGACACGCGACAAGCGCTGGCTAGGTCAGACTGGGGCAGGTCGTCGATGAAACTGCAGACGAGGCCCTGTAGCTCTGGCGCGAGGTCGTGAAGACGGAAGGTGTTCCCAGGTGCACTTGGAGCTAAGGATGTCGAGTTTGAGTCCGAGGACGATGCCGCTATCACACCAGGCGTCGAAGCTGGGACCGCACTGTGGGCATGGCTCCGCGCCACCTTGCCTATCGCCTTGCCTGCTCCGCCGTGCCAACTCCTCTTACACACAGGTGCGTGCTCGGCGCCGCTGTACGTCGACGCCAGCATGAGCATGAGCGATGATATCGAAGTGGGCGATGTGTCGAAGCTGCTTGCGATGCGTCTGAGATGCCAGAGAGCGATCGGGTGCAGCGACTCGGATACTCGGATCGGTCATCCGGGTGGGTCGTGTGCCGGTCTTCCAAACCCCTCTTGACCTTCGGTTTCCTCGAGATTCCTCCCGATTCTGGTCATTCTTGACCATTTTGGCATTCTGGGCTCATCCAGAGTGCATAGTGAGCTGTTCAGCCTTTGTCTATCGAGACAAGTACATGCATAGCTTGAAGAATGGTCACAGATCTGCCTTCCTACACGGCAAGCAGTATGCCGATCACATCCTTATCGATCTTATCTGGTCGTCCCTGTAAGATCTCCGAACCGACAGGTAAACAAACCTCCAAGTGACGATTCGGGCCTCAACAATCCACCTCTCGCGTCTACCGATCTGTTGTGGCCTGCAATTCAGCATGGAGTATCGAGGAGAGAGCTCGCGGATGGCTAGTGGAGCACCCGGCATTGCCCCACGCCGCATCGCGCGCCTCCCAGCACGGACACCGGCCCATAAGCCCCACCAAGCAACCGAGACACCCTTTGGCAAGATCCTCCCCGTGTTCGATGGCTTCGACCTCGCAGAGACGAGCGACTGGCTCGAGCCGCCGACACCTGGGCCGTCGAACTTGGGCAACATAACAGTCAGGACGCCAGGGAGGCGGCGGACGAGGTCGGTGTATCCCCCGTTGCCTGTGGACAGTTCAGTGGAGGATGCTGGGCACTCGTCTGTCGATCCGAGCGATTCAACAATGCGCAAGAGGAGCGGAGACATCTCGGTGGACAAGACCTGGGTGGCGGCGGAGGTGCTCAAACCAGTACACGAGAACGACCTCTACCACAGGCGGATAACCGACTCGGCGAGGCGTGTGTCGCGCAAGCTGTTGCCGACTGATGTGGTGCCGACGCCGACGGCGCTGGAGCCGCCACGGAGTCAGCGAAGGTCGTCGTCGATAGCGTCGGAGAGGACTGCGTCGCCGATGCTGATTGAGGCAACGAGCATGCGAGTGGAGGCTGTGAGGGAGGCGTCAGCGGGAGAGCATTCATGGACGCGTGATGCGGGGCAAACGACTGCGGTCACTCCAGCAGTTCGGGTGTCCCACTCGCTGTCTCGCGATGAGCCAGCAGTCGTTGCGAACACAGAACTTGAAGCGACTACTGGATTGACTGCTGGGCTCACCTCCGGATCGACTGTCGCATCGACCTCCAGGCGACCGGATGAGAATCACTCGTACTCAACGGAACGAATGGAGATGGTGCAACCGCCACCAAGAGTGTCTACCGAACGCGTGCAGGAAGCGCAGAAATTACAAGCGCACTCGCAAATGCCTTCCAAGGCTACTCAGTCGCACTTGCATGTGGAGGCCATCTCGTACACCACCCCCTCGGCCCGCGTGCTGGACAGCAGCACAATCCATCACACGGCAGCACGGCAACCCACGCTCCGCGTGTCGGATAGCAGCACGACCCATCACACTCCCGCTGCGCGGCTCAAGCGCCTTCCGGTCGCAGCACACCGCACAGTCGTGGCCATAGGGTCAGGCGGCAAGACGCTGACGCGCGCGGAGAGGGCGAGAGTGGGCAGTGGTGCGTCTATGAGGACCCCGGGGCATCGGGACAGAAGCGGCCTGGCTTCTTCGACGTCTCGAACAGCCTCGGCGGCCGATGAACGACCTGCTGCGAGGGCAGAGGTGCCAACTGGGCGAAAGTCATTGGTGGCTACGAATCCAGCTAGCACTGTGTCAAGCGGGACAACGACATCGACGAAAGCTCCGTTTGCGTCCACACATACAATACCATCACAACGTACCTCGATCTCGGAAACTGGATCCCGGTCGTTGACCTCGATGGGAGCAGAGCATCACAAGCGACCTGCAAGCAGCCTTGCTCCGTTCGCTCCCACACACGCCTTCAGCTCCACACCAAAGGTTGCCTCCACACTTACCCGGGGACATGCAGCAGCAAGTACAGTGTTACCAACGATCACAGCGACACCTCCATCCTATACCTCTCATTCACAGCCTCCTGCCGCGACACCGACCCCGCCCCGCCCAACGACACCAGGCGTCTACCCACAGACACTGCGACGCTACGCCTCGCCCGACCTCTCAATTGAGACGCTCAGGGGTCAGCCGGAGGACTGGGATGCGTCCATGGCGATGTCGATATCGGGTGCGGGTGACGCGTCTATGGCGAAGTCAGTTCACGAGCACGAGGGGACACCTGTGGCATCTGAGACAACTGTAGTATCGGGGACAACTGTAGTCGACGCCTCGACCTCGCATCTATCGCCGGCGGACAACCGAGGTCGGAATGCGTCGCTCTCGCGGCGTCAAAGCAGACTCGGGACTGAGGATCATCTGCCCAGCACATCTTCTCCTTTGGCTGCGAGCGCGTCTGGAGCACAGGCCGATGGCGCGCCTGTGTCGATAGGGGCAACATCGACATCAGCATCTGCGTCGACTGCAGCAGCATCAGAAACGGCAGTGTTAGCGACACCCGCAGCATCACATTCATCAGCACAGACGCCTGTTCAGCCCACATACCAGTCGGACACCTCGTCGAGGCGCGCGTCTGGAGGTGTGCTGGGCTTCCTCTCTGGCTTGCTTGGTTCTCTTGCCTCGCCACAGACGTCGCAGGAGCAGTCCGACTCGAGGCCTCAACCCGAAACGCTGACGGACGATCATACGCCAGCTCAACAGGATATCACCAACCTCCCGAGCGCAAGAGCAGAAAATTCGGAAGTGCAGCAAGGCGTCGACATTGTCCCCAGCGAGGAGCCTCGAGTGTTGGAGGTCATTTGCAATGGCACAGATACGACAACAACTCATCATGGACAGGGAACCCATGCTATAACTCAAGCACGGCAGGCTGCCGAGGCGGTCAGGCCTCATCCGGCAGTCACGGCCTCCCGCGCAGCAAGTGCTTCACGCCCGGCAGAGAGAACATCACGCCCGACAGAAAAGGTCTCACACCCAGCAGCGACAATCTCACGCCCGGCACCTACAGCCTCCACGACTTCTCGCCCCGTCCTCGGCCCCTCGCGCTCGACCAATCTCCCCAGTCATCACCCAGCACCCACTCAGAAGCGCAAAGCCCCGCCGTCACCGCAGCGCCCCTCAGCCCAAGCATCTCACAAACGCCGAGCTCCCCCTTCACCCGTGAAACCTAAACCTGCTCGCTCCGTCGCCTCTCGCCCTGTGCTCACGCGGCCCACGCCATCGCTCGCAGACACGACCATCACCAACCCCTTCGCAGCACAGGCCCTCGCTCGCCTCCCGAAACCGGGGCAGGGGCACGCCGCAAAGGTCGAGAAGACGACTATACGTGATGCCGAGCGGGTGCGTGATCTGGCTGTGCGCAGGGCTGTGTTTGAGTGCATGGCGAGGCAGTCTGGCAGTGCAGTGGCGGAGAAAATCACAGCACGGTCTGGTGCGAAAGCGTCAGATGCGCGAACGGCGGTAGTGCAGCCTAATGTCGGTGCACTGGCGGAGCGTGGGGATGAACCACATCGCGATGGAGTGGCTGATGCCCCATCCAAAGCACGCACCAAACCAGTCCGTGTCCCTGGAGAAGCCCTCCGCCGTCGCGCAGAGGAGCGCGCTGCGTTCGATGCACAGGTTGCACAGAAGGCGGCTGAGAAGGCCGCGCTGCTGGCTGAGGAGGCGCGGATCCGCGCCGAGATCGAGGCCGAGATGGACCGGCAGGCGAGGCGGGCGACAGTGATTCGTGCGAGGCCTTTGCCTGCCATGTATCATCGGAGGGGGTGAGGACAAGTCGGCACAAAGCCCCAGCCATGAGCTCGAATGTCTCCTGGCTTTGAGACGAGGCGCGAGTATTTCGACATCCCGGCTCGCATGAGTGCTTCACGTCCTCTTCATGAAACCCATGAAGACGGTCTCGACGACTAACGATGTTGGAAGGTCATTCGAGGTCCGCTTCGCATAACATAAGTCATGCTGAAGGGAGCGCCACGACTGCCATCTTGCCATTCCGCCACTGCTGCCACTGCTGCCACTCCTGGCCCACTGTCCGCCGCATAGGCATTGTCACTAGCCCACCACTTCTTGCTCCGTACACATCGGTCTTCTTCATACTGCCACTGTCACTGCCACTGTCATACTCTTCGTTGCCCACTCTGTCGTGTATCCGTAACCGCACGCACCTTGAGCTCTCACGGGCGTCTCCGAACGCGATACTCTCACCTCTACCTCACTGTCACCGTTGTTTTCATAGGCGTCTTCTAGCCATGCATGTCGTTGTTGCTGTCTTGCCTCTTCGTCGCTGGCTTGCTTGCTGATCTGCTTCCCAGCTCAGATCCTAAGCAAGCAGCAAAGTCGTTAGCCAGCATGCGAACAACTTCGGTGTCAGTCAGCAGTGACCACCCTCCACCTCCACTCCTCCACAACCTCGAACCTCCACACGCGGTCATTCGGCTATTATTACGGGCGGGCAAGCAACCGATCGACCGCAAGCACCTCCGATACTCGATATCTCACCCCTCTCCTCCTCACATCTCACTCCTCACACTCAGAAACAATGGGCATCTTCGACACTACTCGGTGAGCTCCCTGCTTCTTTGTGATTGCTGACCCCAGCCTCGAGGGCAAGACTGGTAGGCCCAACAAGCCCGACCCCCACTGACCGCAGCGATCATCACCGGCGCCTCGAGCGGCATCGGTGCTGCCACGGCGATCCTCTTCGCCCGCGCCGGCGTCAACCTCGTCCTCTTGGCCCGCCGCGAATCCGTGCTCGAGGACGTTGCCCAGCAGGCCAGGGAGGCGGCCGAGCGCGAGGGCAAGAAGATCGAGATCGTCGTGCAGACGCTGGACGTGAATGACCGCCAGGCTGTGAACGGGCTCGTGGAAGTGCTCAAGGGCAAGGGCGTGAAGAGCTTTGATGTGTGAGTGTGGAAGGGCTCGGGGAGGGGTGTGTGTGTGTGCGTGTTTTAGTGTGGGCGGGCATCGGTGTGGTACGTGAGCAGCTTGCCGCAAGACACGGCGATAGCCTCAGTATTGAGGTGGGCATGGCAGTGGTCTGTGGGTGGCTTGGCAGAGTCTGTGCTTGTGTTGCCAGCTTTGAGAGCTAGCGTCGAGAAGGTGTATGTCTGTGTTGGCCAAGCAGACGTTTGAGCCCTACTTGCTGCTCGTGCGAGTGCTGGCGACGGATACGGAGGGGAAGGCTTTCAGCTTCGAGGCGATGGAATGGAGCGAAAGTGGGACATCCGTCGACCACGGTGGGAGTAGTCAAACAGCATCGTTGTGGTGCATTGGAAGCTTGGCGAGACACGAGCAGTAGCGAAGAACTGTCACATGAGCCAGAAGACCACAGGCACTAGGGGACTCGCTGACCCCAGCCTCGTCAACAATGCCGGTGGCGCAGTTGGCACCGAGAAGGCCTGGGAGGCTCGTGAGTACTCTCGGGTGCAGTTTGAGTCACCGCTGACCGAAGCCCTCGAGGACATCGACTTCATGGTCAACACGAACCGTGCGTTTCTCCCTTGCGACTTCGCTGACCCCAGTGGTCGCCCTCATCCACGTCACGCAGGCGTTCCTCCCCGAGATGCGCAAGCAGGACAGCGGCGTAGGCGTCGACTCTGGCCTCTGACTGACCCCAGCACATCATCAACATCGGCTCCCTTGCCGGCCGCGAGTCGTACGTCGGCGGGAGCGTGTACTGCGCGGTCAAGCAGTGAGTGAGGGGTTAGAAGCGAGCTCACGTCAGCGCGGTCAAGGCGTTCACTTCGTCGCTACTGAAGGAGGTCGTCGACACGGGTATCCGCGTGTCTGAGGTCGCCCCGGGCTTCGTCGAGACCAACTTCTCGGTCGTGCGCTTCCGCGGCGATGCGGACAAGGCCAAGGCTGTGTACAGGGGATTCCAGCCGCGTGAGTCGACTGTGGCAGAATGAGCCAGAGCGAGTGAGGCACTGACCGCAGTCGTGGCCGAGGACATTGCCGAGGAGATCGCTTGGGTCGCACTCAGGCCCCCGCATGTGCAAATCGCTGAGCTGTGTGAGTACCAGGAAAGGAAGGTGTTGAGGGCTTCTGGGCAAGAGGAGTTTAAGTATTTCGGGGGGAAGCTTGCAGAGATTAGAGAAGGAGGGTAAGATGTGGTAAACAGGAGGACAAAGAGGAAGAGACAGTGTGATCGAAGAAGGGAAAGAGGACGCAAGGAAGACAATGTTGAACATGGGAAGAAAGGTGAAAGCGATAGTCCAGGTGCGCGGAGAGCCATGGCAGTTACTTTCGAGGTCGAGGTAGCAAGGAGGTATTGAGGAAGGATAGGATGACAAAGAAAGCTGCTTGGGGTAGAAGTGGTTGAAAAGCGACGAGATGAACATAACAACCCCTCTGACATTAGACGTCCTCCCCTCCGCCCAGGGATCGGCGACGATCGTCGCCCGCAAGGAGTGATAAGAGACCACGAAGACGATCCCAGCAATAGCATGGAAGTGGTGAACTCAGCCTAGAACGTAGAAGTCTGATGCACAGTATGCGCAGAGTGATGATGCATATGCTACAACATGATGGTTATACATATGAGAGGGTTCCTTCTTCCGCCAACCTTACACTACCTCCCCATGCCTGCTGCCTCGCCTATGCTGCCTGTCGACTTCTGTCCCTTCCAATCTGTGTGCTAAGCAATGCTACTCAGCACAATGACAGATCGCTCAGGAGAGTTCTAAGTTGCCGGGGATGATGATCGACGGTCGGCACCACTCTCCCCAACGAGCACGTCCGAGCACCCGCTGCGCCCGCCCTAGTCCCTCTGCCCAAACCTCTTCGTACCCGACCAGTTCCTCCGCCCAGGCAGCACCGCCGCCCTTGTCTCCGACTTGCCCAGCACGCTCTTCAGCTCCTCGCCATACTTGAGCTGGCTCGAGTGCTTCACGCCAAACACGACCACCCTGCCCGGCCGACCCGCGCGCCCAGCCCGACCCGCACGATGCACGAAGTCGAGCACATTGCGCGGCGGGTCGAGGAGGTAGATCGTGCTCACTGTCGGGGCAAAGTCAAGCCCACGGGAGAGAAGCGACGTCGTAACCAGCACCCTTGGGCTGCTCTCGCGTTCCTTCTCGGTCCCCTTGAACGACGTGAGGAAGCTATCGAGCGGCCCGTTGCGCCCAGGGACGCGCTGGTCGCTCTCCCCCGTCCAGGAGAGGGTCTTGATGCCCTTGTCCTCGAGCATAGCAGCGACGTGCTTCACCTTCGGCACGGAGCCGCAGAACACCACAGCCTGGCTGCGCGGCTTGCCCTCCTTCTTCGCCTCTGCTGCGTCGTCGGCAAAGTCACGCTTCATCTCGTGCACGATGTCGGCGTTGGCGTTCCCGCCCTTGCTCCAGGGCACGAAGCGGGTCTCGAGCTGCTTGGGCAGGCGGTGGAGGCCGGGGGAGAGGATGTGCTCGAACTCTGCAGCAGCGAGGAGGGGGTTGGACTCGAGTGCGCGGTGGAGCGAGGGCGGGAGGGTGGCGGTGACGAGGAGGATGTTGACGTCTGGCTTAGCCTGCTGGACCCGCTCGAGGACCTTGGCCGTCTCGTCGACAAAGTCAGGGCCGAGGAGGACGTCGGCCTCGTCGACGACAAGCCACTCCAGCCTGCTCATGTCGAGGACCTCTTCGCGCTTCCACTCGCGCTTAGGTTGGAGCTCACCGTTGTCGGCGGCGTCGTCGTCGTCGTCGTCTCTGGCTCGCCTGGCAGCGAGATCGGCTTCACGGCTGCCCTCGCGTAGCTCGCGGGGGATGTTCAGGAGCCACCCAGCACTCCGCCCTGTGGTGAAGAGCACGTCGATAGCCCCCGCACCATGTACGGAGCCTGGAGAGCTCCCGCCGAGGACGGACAGCTTTGCCTGGTGCGTAAGGCTCTTGGCGACGGAAGTGGACTGGCGGGTGAGCTCGTGCGTTGGTGAGAGTACTAGGGCACGAGGAATGGCTTTCCCCTCCTCCCCGCTTGTACCCCGTGGCACGCCCTCGTCCGTCGCCTTCAGGTGGTGCAAAAGGGGCAGCATGTAGGCCAGTGTCTTGCCGCTGCCGGTCTCCGCTGCGAGGACGGCACGATGCGGGCCCTCAGAGAGGAGGTTGATGAGCGAGAGGGACTGAATCGGCATAGTCTCGCCATTGGGGTACTTCTCCTCCACGCCGGCTAGGAGGCCGGGATTCAGCTCAAACGCTGAGAACGGCCGGGGCTGGGCTTGCAGCACATTGGCTTCGGTGCGGTGGGGCTTTGTCCGCTTATCTTGCAGTCCAAAGTCGTCGATCCTTCCTGTAGACGGGAGGGCGAGACGCTGCGACGTGGTTTGGACGTGAGTCTTGCTGCTGCCGCCGGGTTTGCGCTCGGACCAGGGTGTCCTACTGGTGTTGGACTGGGGAGGTCGAGACGCTACTCCCTTTGGCGACGCAGGAGGCGGTCCTCGCCTGGTGCCGGCGCTGGTCGCTGCTGACGCCGCAAAGGCGCGGGACAGCACCCTCGCCAGTGGGGGCACTACGCGTGCGACTGATGATGCTCTTGAGGGCAGCATCGTGATGTGTGGCTTCACAGCTGTCGTGTGTAGTTTGTAGCTTGTAAAGTATGTCCTCGTCTGAGCTCGAAAACATCGCACACGACCTCTTTGAGCCGGAAATCTCGAACACCATTACGTGTGATATACCGCATCTGATACGCATCGTCTCCTCGCCCCAGGCACTCGACCTCTGCTGTAGACAAAATTCGAACGATTGCTATCTCTGCTCTCTACATCTCCTCTCGTCTTTCAACCCGCATTTTGTTACAAGTGAGTCCCTCTCCACACCCTATAGATGAAGAGTAGTCGATATGACTCCTTTGGCACCTCTTGACCTAGCTCCGCCGGCGGACCCTCGTGCTTGACACGCTGGGCTGCGGCGGGTCGATGCTCTCACTGGACATCTGATGTACACTACTACTGCCTTGCCTGCCTGAGCTTGTGCTGACGTCTAGCGATCATATGAGCGAGTAGATGTTGTAGTATAGATGGTATGGACAGTATGATGTGACATATTTCTCGATGAAAGAGCAGTTGGGCAGTTGTCGCCTTTCTAAGGAGGGTTTGCTCCTGCGTTCCATGTGCGAGGAAGGCACAGCAGAGCAGCAGTTGAGTTGTGCACACGATTGCAGGCCTGAGGCGTCGTTACAGGAAACGGAATGACAATACTCCAGCAGATGTTGTGCTCCTGGTGTATTCGTAGGCTTCCGCTGGCCCGAATCTATAACAGCCAGAGTGACCACCTAGAGTCATGACAGCCGCAATCGCATTGCAGGAGTTCGGGACTGTCTGTGGTATCACATGCAGATCCAAAATAGAAGTCCTCTCAGACCATGAGATTGAAACACACATGTACCCAGCGTGCAAATGAAGCACACACGCTACCCGACGTGCAGTCTAGCGTAGAGTCTAGACATCTGATCTGCTATGTCTACTCTTTCACCTCACCACCTGGCAAATACAGGTCCCATGTCGACTGTCAGTACAGGGCAGACGTCAACCAGCCCTCACAGCCGCTGCTAGAGGCAGCATCAACTACTTTCCTCACACTGCGACCGCTTGCGAGGAGTCGTGTCACACCCCCCCTACGCTGCTCTCCGCATGGTACAGGCAACACAACCGAGGTCGCACCACCTGCCAGGCTCCCTCTTCGTCCACTCCTTCCAACTCCATGTCCAGCAGCTCTCACATACCACACCCGTCAGTACGATTGTCCTGCAACACCCACGCCACCCCTATCATGCCCTTGCCCAGCCCCCGTCCCTCGACCTGTGCCATGAAGTGATATACATCCCGCTACCCACACTTAGCGAGAAACGATGCCGTCGAAACGCTGCTTGAACCACGCAATGGTGTGCTCGGGCACAACCTTGTGGGTGGCACCGACACGGCCAGTCTTGGCCTTGCGGCGGGCAACGCGCATGCCGGGGCGGCCCATGATGACGTAGAAGTCCATACCGAAGATACCGATTCCGGGGTCGTACTTGATGCCGAGGTCGATGTGCTCCTCGATACCGAAGCCAAAGTTGCCAGTCTCGGAGAAGTTGCGCTTGCGGAGCTCGTACTCCTTGACCTTGAGCGCGCGCTCAAGGACCTCCTCGGCCTTGGGGCCACGGATGGTGACGTGGACGGCGATCTTCTCGTTACGACGGATAGAGAAGGAGCGGACGGTGTAGCGCGCCTTCGAGGTCACTGGGGTCTGACCAGTGAGCTGCTCGAGCACCTTGGCGGCACGGGTGAGACGGTCACCAGACTCGCCGACCGAGATGTCTGCAAGTTAGGAGAAGTTCATGTTTGGGCTGCAGCAGATACGCACTGATGACGAGCTTCTCGATGCGAAGCTCCTTCATCGGGTTGACGGGGGCGCTCTTAGCGTCGGCCTGGGGTTAGTGATGGTTCTGTGGTAGTTGTCCTTTCGCTGCTACTGGGTGTCCGTCGAATGTGGATGCCGTGCGCAGCGAGCTCTTGCAACGCTCACACGCTGCTCGCAACGACATCAACACTCCCATCCGCACTCCTCCTCCCTGCTCCTTCCCTCTTCATTCCTCTTCCCTGCTCACTCCCTCTGGCCCCCGTCTCCTCCGTCCTCACTCCCTCCCACTCGTCTTCGATGTCCATCCCAGATCCCTCCTCGCTCCATCTCCCAGCAGCAGCGTGTCCTCGAACGCACCATTTTGTATATCTGCGAGGTGTTAGCACAATGTCAAAACCCAACTCGACACCCCTGTGTACTCACTGATTGCTTGACGGGTTGAAGGAGCAATGTCTGTCGACCGTCGAATCCAATGCACGGCAGCAGCGAGCCCTCGCGGCGGACCCAGGCAGCCCAGCCAGGCAAGGAACCAAATGGCCACCGTGGAGAAACTGAGTCCGCCAGAGAGGGGCGTCGGAGATAATGTGTGTGGCGGGTGTCGGATGTCACTTATCGCCGACTGCTGCGGGGATGCGTGGATGGTGGTCCAAGACACTCAGTGTATATCACCCATGTAGTGCATTGTCATGCATACATCGAGTCAAGCACAATCAGACATGCATATCCTTGAGCTCTGCATCGAAATGGGCACTATGTTTGGGCCCCAGCTGGAGAGCAAAAAGAAGCTGGACTGCAGCAAAAAGAATGATCACTGACAGGATCGAACTGCCGACCTTTGCATATGCGGATGCAGGCTAATACTCGCAAAGTATTAGTACAATGCTCTAACCAGCTGAGCTAAGCGACCGATTATGTAAGCGAGCAGTGTGTTGGCGTTTCGTCTCGACGTCGGGTCCAAGTTTGTGTGATAGAGCAGGCAGTGTGGTAGACATGTCAAGGACCTGTCGCATGTCGTGGTGTGGTGACGGTAGTAGTATGCATTTCACTTCACAATGCAGCAGACTGATCTATGAGCAAAAGCCCTCCATGCCCTCCATACAGCCGATCACGAGATAAGCCAAGTCGTTCAGCTTTGAAATTGACCCACTATCGCCTTGATAAGTGGCGTATGTGAGTGTCACAACGCGTGGTTGCTTCCCCTCCCTGAAATAATGATCCAGTAGTGTAGCAGTAGCGCAGTAGTGTGCAGTCCCGTGTCTTTCAAGGCGGGCTATCCTGTTGACAGGCGGGTTGCCTCTGCATGCTCTGCACCTTGCGTCACAGGTAAGAGTGCCACACCCCATCTCCGCACAGATATGCAGGAGGGGCTTTCGAACCGGACTTGCAAACCGCGAACTGTCGTCTCTGACAGTGCTATCTGACGAGTTACTACCATGACTGGAAGCAAAGCCACAAACCCGACTGCAGAATAGCCACGCAAAAAGAAATGATCACTGACAGGATCGAACTGCCGACCTTTGCATGGGCTAATATTTGCGTAATATTAGTACAATGCTCTAACCAGCTGAGCTAAGCGACCATATTATGTAAGCGGCGTGTGCTGGGGCGCTATATGCATGTCCTGATCAGTCCAAAGGCCCTTCGTGTTCATTTTTATGCTCGATCTATGCGCCTCTCATTCTTATCGCTATCGCTATCGCTGACAGGCACAGAGGCACTTTGCTCGGCAGTTGGCATGATGTTTGACCAAGTTGCTGGAGTGCCAAGCCGTGAGCAGCTGCTGCCCTTATGTCAGGTCCGCTTAGAGCTGATCACATCAAGCAGTTGCAGTAGTGGAGCTGACCGATTGGCGCCGCCTGCGGCACCTCCGGCTCCAACTGATTTAGCCTGATCGACAACTACTTCTGCTCGTGCGTGGATGGCATCTGTGGCCAAATGAACTACTGGAGCGAGAAGCAGCGTCGAGCGCAGATAACGTATCCATCAGCTCACCCGGTGACTATTGTCTCACGGCCCGCGCGGCCCGCTGCTTACCAACTTGCACAAACACAAGCATCTGCTCCATCACGGTACGCACTGCAGGAGAACAGCAGCTGAGCAGCACAGATTAGAGCGACTCCAGCAGCAGTCTCGACTCGGTGTCTGCTCGGTGCTACGTGCTACTCTTATATGCACATGACTCGTTGAACCGCGAATTCGAATTCTGACCCGCGAGTGATCCCGCGTCCACTTGCACCGGTCTCGTGGTAATGAATGGGAGCATTCCAGTACTACTGACCGAGATACCGCTGCTGCTGTCAGTTGATACGATGGCAGCACCAGTGGGAGGGTATCTCCAGGGTAGTTCCGGTGTAACTCCATGCTAAGTGCATGTACATCGGCAAAGCGGGCAAACAGCATGCTGAACCGCTTCAGCAGTTGGTCGATGCAGGCCATGGAGGCCATCGCTAGTCGGCACGTTGGTGGCCGGGGGCGGGAGACTGGGATGAAATATAACTACAGCATGACATGGAGGATGGAAGCGATCTTGCCCCGACTGGCCCCACACAATGGTCATGCACGAGATCTCCAAGGTCAAGGACGAGCGAGAGCACGAGCATGTCGAGGTGGCGGGCGACGGTGACGGCAAGTTGCCCGTGGACGTCGAGGACAAGGTCTCGCGCGTCCCCCGTGCTACCAAGGAGAGCGATCTCGCAGCCCAGTTTTACCAAGACTATGACAACACGCGCGAGATCACGCACGAAGAGAGCACACGCGTGGCGTGGAAGATTGACCTGCACCTCATGCCGATTATCTGCTACATCTACTTCTGCCAGCAGCTGGACAAGAGTACCTTGACTTTCGCGAGTGTGTACGATCTGCGAGAAGCGGCGCACCTCAAGTAAGTGTAGTGGTTGGATTCGGTGGGAGCGTAGGAACAGTCTCACTGACCGCAGGGGCCAGGAGTACTCGTGGCTCGCGTCGATTGTGTACTTTGCCCAGCTGGTGTTCCAGGTGAGTTCAGGCGCTACTTTACCTAGCTGCGTTCTGGGGGGATCGCTGACTCCAGCCCCTTAGCGTGTACGCGCTTGTCGTCTTCCCAGTCAACTACTGGATCTCGGGATGCTTCCTTGCCTGGGGCACAAGCCTGTGCATCATGACAGCGTGCAAGAACTTCGGCGGCCTCGCCACCATGCGTTTCTTCCTCGGAGGCTTCGAGGCGTCCATTGCGCCGAGTATGCTCATCGTCACGTCTATGTGGTGGACTCGGCGTGAGCAGCCACTGCGAAACAACATTTGGTAAGCAGAGTGGAGCTGGGCATCAGCTCACCCCAGGTACTCTATGAACGGCATGGCATCCATCCTCGGCTCGCTGATGTCCTGGGGTCTGGGACACGCCAACACGAAGCTGTACGCATACCAGCTCATCTTCCTGGTCGCAGGTGTGATCTCAATTGCACTCGCCATTCCCACGTTCTTCATCTTCCCGCGCCACCCGGCAAAGGCTCGCTTCCTCACCAAGGATGAGAAGTACATCGCCCTCGAGCGTATCCGTCTCAACAACACCGGCACGCAGACGACCAGTACGTGGGAGTTGGGTACAGCGACTGACAACAGAATTCAAGTGGTCGCAGGTGCGCGAGGCGTTTGTGGACCCGAAGGTGAGTGAGATGTTCAGCAGTGACTGGGTGATCGTGGCAGAAGCCGACGTGGAGACAGTCGTTCTCTATGACCTGGGTGCGGTGATTGTCTCGACCTGTCGTCGATAACTTTTGGCTCTAAAGGCTGGCCTGTTGTATTGGATGGCCTCATGATCGTGATGCGACTGAGGCTGTATTCAAATCCTGCCAGACACCTGCTGACTCCAGACCTACGGTTGGCTGCTCATGGTCTTCTGCATCTCCCTCGTCTCTGGCGGTATCGGCACCTTTGGCCGTAAGTAGATTCCCAAGACTAGTGCTCACCCCAGCCCTCATTCTCAAGGGCTTCGGGCTGTCCAAGTTCAAGTCGATCCTGTACAACATGATCCCCGGCGCCATCTCGATCTTCTCGAACATCACCGCCGCGCTGATCATCATGAAGATCAAGCTCAAGTCGCCCGTGCTGTTCGTCGTTTCGCTCTTCCCCGTCGCTGGCGCTGCTGGCCTCTGGGCCGTCAAGCACGACGATGCGCACCGCAAGTCGCTCCTGGCGGTCTTCTTCATCCTCCAGGTTTACCAGTGCATCACGCCTATCGTCTTCTCGTGGTGCTTCGCCAACACCGCCGGGCACACGAAGAAGACAGTCATGACGGGTGTGATGTATGTGGGGTTGACGGTTGGCAACGTGAGTACTCTGAGGATGGAATGTCTGCAAGAGGGAATGGGGCGCAATGGTCTTCTGAGAGGCACGTCAGTGCAATAGTTGTCGCAAGCTGCGCGTGCTGCCTGCGTCTGCTCACCTGGCATGTTGTGCTTCCAATGATTGACTACTTTTTTACCAGCCGGGCTCTCAAGCTCACAAGTCATGGCCAATGCAGCACCTTCCACGTTGACCTTCCTCGCAACTCGGCTGACAGCAGATCGTCGGACCCCAGCTCTACAAGGCCGACCAAGCGCCAGAGTACCACGACGGCCTCACCGGCAACGTCGTCTGCCTCTCCGTGCTCAGCTGCCTTATCATCGCACAGGCAATGTACATGAAGTACCTGAACCGCCAGAACGTCAAGCGCCGCCGCGAGAAGGGCATGACCGGCGAGGTGCTCGACTACTCGCTCGAGGCAAGCAGCAAGTGGAGCAACATCCGCCAGCAGCAGCAGGCCAAGGACGAGCTCGAGGGTGCGCAGATGGAGCACAACGCCCAGGCGTTCGATGACCTGTGAGTGGCAGCAAGAAGAGCACAGCTGACAGCAGTACGGATCGGCAGAACATCGAGTTCATCTACTCCATGTAGTGGGATTGGGTTCAAGACGAGGACATGTACATTATTGTAGTGATTATCATCGAGAGGTCAGACGTTAGTAGGACATAACATGCCACAGATATGGATGTGTATCTATCTCGCAACTGCCGATCGCGTCGATCACTCCGGTCGTTGACTTCACTCCAGATCTGAGCCCATTTAACTTCCCTACAACTTCGCAGTAGGACTCCACGCATACACCTCCTCGGGCTGCTGGATCCCATCGTCCAACCCAACAGCGAGCATCCTGCCTCCGTCAATGACGATGTTCGCGCCAGTCATGAATCCGCCTGCCTGGGACCCGAGCATGAGTGCTGGGCCGACGATCTCCTCGAAGCGGCCGGCGCGGCCTGACATCAGTACCTGGAATGGAGCAATGAAGGAGAGCAACGATCAGAGTCTCGGAACTCAAATGATGCCACACTTGTTATCACGGAGTGAGAGCAAAGCACGGCTCACCACTCATCTTAGGCCGTCGGACGTGTACTCACGCATCGGGCTCCGGAGATTGGTCTTGTGCGTCGCTCGGTCGAACTTGTATCCTCCGTCCACGGGCCGCGCCGAGATCTCCGAGGGGAACACGCCGGGAAGAATGGTGTTGACGCGGATATTGAAGCTGTCGTCAGCGTCGTCTCGGAGGTCAAGAGCGAGGTCTGCATCTCAAGTCAAGATAGTTGCGAGCGTCTATCTGAAGGTCGACGAAATATGGTGAAGCTACCAATAGCATACTCACGGAGTCAACCGACCAGCGAGGATCTTGCCAAGTTGCAGTGCAGCGGCCTGGGGTCAGCTCTATCGACCCCTACCACCCACCTTGGACACGCCGTACGTCACAGACCCAGTCGCACGCTGGACCATGTGCGCTGCGATGGACGAGATGACTATCACGCTCGCGTCGGGCGACTTGCGCAGCAGAGGGAGGTGCGCGATCGTCATAAAGTATACGCCGGCAACGTTGACTGGGGTCAGCGGGCAAGTACGGCGCACAGTTCGGAGGACGACTCACCTGCGTTGGTTCTCGTGAAGTCCTCCCTGCCGTTAGATGCTGTGCTCGTCGACTTACTCACTCCTTGATGCTTGCGAGCTGGGCTCCAACCGCGTCGGCTGCTGTCAGCTGCCATCTAACAACACAGGTCATCGTAGCCTTAGAGTTCCCCTCTCTCCCTTCGCTAGACTGATGGGACAACAGAGTAGAGACGACACCGACACCGCGGACTCACGATCATTAGGATGCGTAGCCACTTTTTTCCTGAAGGGCAGAAGAATCCCAGCGTTGTTGACGAGCACGTCCACCCGGTCAGTGAGCTTGCCAATGGCCCCAGCAGTAGCAATGCACCCCTCCTTGGTCGCTACATCTCCCTGCACCCTGATGTCAGCGCCGCCTCCCCAAAACCCACGGGATGATCTCGCCATCGCCCTTGAATCCTGCAGCTACAGCCTTGAGCATGTCCAGCCTCCGGCCGGTAATGAACACCTTTGCGCCATTCGTAGCGTATCCCTCGGCGATGGCTGTCGTCAGTAGTAGTATTTTGAGTGACAATCGCTCACCCCTCCCTAGACCACTGCCACCTCCGGTGATCACCACGACCTGGGGTCAGCTGTGTGCGCAAGGTGCAGGCAGCCCCACCTTCCCGCGGACGTCGAACAGTTTGTCCACCTTGAACGCGGGAGTCATTGTACTGATCCGTGGGTAGTCTGTACGTTGGCAGAGTAGGTTTGCTCGCTATCGCAGGTGCAACAATGTAAAGGCGCGCGCTGCGCTGCGATGGGGCCTTCGATAGCCGGACACAGCGGCGAAGACCGATGTTGAATGCCGAGGAGACTCCGGGGTCTCCTTGCAGGTCTGGGTCTGGGGTCTCCATTGATGATAACGAGTGGTCACAGGAGTGTCGAGCACTCATACATGCATGCATGCATGCATGCTGCGTACTGATGGTGGGTGTGCAGCAGCATAAAGAGCAACGTAGTGGTATGCGTGGACTGTATATGATGTGCGAAGTGGGGCATGTGGTCAGTGCGATACGGATACGGCGTAAATGTGCACAGTGTACGAAAGTACGAGGTTGACACAAACCTCTACAATATGTTTTGAGCCACGTCAACAAGAGATGCACACAAGTGGAGAGTTGCATGTGGCACTCCAGTGAAATCTGACAAGCTGATATGTTTGATGTTGGTGACCGCACTCAAGGAGAATGAGCCTTGGACGCAGCAGTTGCGGCGATCGTCAAATGTGAAGGAAAATGGTCAAGGAACCGAGACCGCGTCTTCGGCAACACGCAAACCATCACTCGATACCCCTTGTGTCCACAATTCATCAGCACTCACCTAGCCTGATGCCTTATTCCCATCAGCTATAGTGCTTCAGCATGCATGTCGTCGATAAGAAGTCAAGAAAAGGGCTCTTCGAGTGCTGACATTCCGGCACTCTACCAATATGCTTCGACACCACGCATTGCGGACTGACATTGGGTCCGATCTCAGCAGGTATCCACAGCCACCTCAGTGCTACCCACGACCTAACGACAACCACAGTCATGACTATGGCAGGAGCTCGATGTATCGCTACGTGCCCACGCTGAAGAGAGCGGCCAGCACCCACTCGCATCTGGACAGGAGGGTCTTGCCATGTGGCTTCTTCCCGCCGTACTGGTGTAAGGGTGACAACGATGGGAATGAAAACTTCGGCGGTGAGTGGAAGAGGGCAATGCTATACTGACTACAGAGCCATGCAAGTGGACGACGCTGGACAACTCGCAGTGGCAGTGCAGATTCTGCGGGTTCGAGCTGCAGCATGAGCGGAGGACATTGGTCGTCGTGAATAGGACTGGGAGCAGCGATTTGTCAGACTGATATCCATACTTGTCGATCGAGTTCAGTTACGCACAGTGCATCGACTCAGAGTTGCTGTGTGTTGCTGCAGGTTTCGTTGTCTGCAGATACTTGTGAAATGGGAAGGCTGAGTGCACCTGCACTGGTCAGTGATCCTGTTACTCAAAAAGAAGGTCGGCACGGCAGGGATACAGCGACTTCCGATACTGTATGCCACTTCCATGACTCCCAGGTGTTCGCCATTCACAATGTGCTTACGATAACGCTTCCTTGAGGATAGATCTGTATAAAGGCGGGAGACTCCTGCGTTTTAAACCATTTGACATGGAGTGAATACTGTATGTCGAGCAATTCTCTCCACACAGCACTTGCACACCTGCCCACAGCACAGAGCACACTCCGGCTTCGCATTCCCGCATTCCCATATCCCCACATCGTGTGAGACCTACTGATGGCTTCTGATGGGAGCTCTCCATTCATCCTTTCACAGAAAAGTGACAACACTGCGGGCTTACGTCTTTATTGCCGCCACCTTCAGTCTCATTGTCAGGATATGTACTGAAAAAGACGACTGTGTGAGTAGCATGATTCGATTCAGTCAACTATCTCCTTGAATCTCCCCACATGACCATGTCACAATCCTCTACTCTGCACGCCGGCCCAACTCTACCTACAAGAGACCTGACTTACTGGCAATGCATGGGTGATAGCAGGGAGCACAACAAGGGCGGTGGGTACGGGCTCCTACTCGTCTAACGGCAGAGCCTTGCGTCCCGCGGTGGCGCAAGCAGTTCACCGAGCGCCAATGCAGATACTGCAGACGGGATCTGTCGTTCCTCGACATTCGTCGCCGCGAGAGCCAGTCGGGAACTTAGAGGGGCACGCTTCAGCACTGGAGGTCATCCGAGGCTAGAGTACAATGTAAAGGTGTCATATCATCCAAGGATAATCGCCTGCTTTTTCTATCCTCCTCCGTGTCGACGCGAGGTCCGTCTCGAGACTGCAGCTGGACTGCATTCCCAGCAACTGCACACGTTATGTAGCTATTGAACATACGAGCATGCAGTCAGCTATGCGGAGGTTGCTCTGTTCATTGCGTTCGACTCGTTTGGACAGAGCGAACCAACTGCCACTTAACCCACACACACACACACACACACACACACACACACACATCGTCCGCCCTCCACTTCCACTGCCCCGATGCGTTCATCCACCTGCCGACCGAGCCTTGCTTATCTTTCTCTCGTCGCTCACTTCACACCGCACACCGCACACGACGATGCCAGGAGCCTCTGGCCAGACGCAGTATGGCTCGGACTCGGCGTCGCAGCAGGCGGCCGAGATGAGCGTCGTGCTGTGTACTGCGGGGTGTGGGTTGGGAGCTACGACACGGGCTGACGGCAGATGACCATACGATACGGTTCTGGGAGGCCTGGAGTGGGATCTGCTATCGCCAAATACCGCTGCAGCCGTCATGGGTGGGCTGGGAGGGGAGAAGTGTGCTGATAGCAGAAACAAGTGAATCGGCTAGCGATCAGTCCGGACAAGAACTACCTCGCTGCTGCTGGGCCGGGAACTGTGCGGTTGGTAGCAGAGTGGGAGCTGTGCTGACAGAAGGATATGGGACATCCCGTCGATGAGCAATGCACCGATAATGAGCTTGGACGGGCACACGGCGAATGTGACGGCGCTGCAGTACAGTGCGCAGGGGAAGTGGATTGTTACTGGGAGTGAGGACGGGACGGTCAAGGTGTGGGATACAAGGTGAGTTGGAGTTAGGAGGTGATGGGAAGGAGAGATGTTGGAGGGTTCGCTGGATGAAGGCAAGGATGGCGAGTAGGATTGTGAGATGAGTAGTGGTGCTGAGGATGAGGCTTGCAAAGACGGAGCAGTGTAGGCGGATGCTATCTGATGCTCCTGGCGGACATCAGAGCTCAGAAGAATCGCTTCCAGCTTATGAGCTACCGAGTCCGACTGCTGCGCTGTGGAGGATCCACTCAGCAGGTCAACGAGCCTGTATGGCTTACTCCACCTCGACATACGCTCATCAACACCACTGCCTTCCCCTGACACATCGCCGCAGCTAGATGGGCCAGCACCCCACCGCTCGTCGTGCTCTCTGCCTTGCGCTCGCCGCATCAAGCACGCACGGTCGCTGCGCTCGCTGCGCTTGCTTCTCTACGCTCACTGGCCCTCGCCGCATCAAGCACGCACGCTCGCTGCGCTCGCTCCGCGCGCTGACACCAGAACCGGCCAAGTCCAACGCACCTACACCCACGAAGGCACGATGGTCAACGACGTCGTGATCCACCCAAACCAGGGCGAGCTCATCTCGTGCGACCAGCTCGGCAGCGTGAAGATCTGGGACCTCGGCGAGAACACATGCACACACGAGCTCGTCCCCGCCGAGGACGTGCCGATTCGCAGCGTGACGATCGCGAGCGACGGCGGGACACTAGTAGCAGGCAACAACGTCGGGACAGTGTTCGTGTGGCGCATCCAGAGCGGGAGCGAGACGACCTCCCTCGTGCCCGTCACGAGCTTCCTCGCGCACCCGAAGTACATCACCCGGTGTTTGTTATCACCGGATACACGGCACCTCGCGACGTGCTCGGCCGACACGACTGTGAAGCTCTGGAGCACAAAGGATTACGAGTACACGCTCGAACGGACACTGGAGGGGCATCAGCGGTGGGTGTGGGATGCGGCGTTCTCGGCCGACTCGGCGTATCTCGTTACTGCGAGCTCGGACCACGCGGCGAGGTTGTGGGATCTGGCGACGGGCGAGACGGTGAGGCAGTATGATGGGCATCATCGCGCGGCTGTGTGCTGTGCGTTGAATGACATCAATCTGGCATAGCCTAGCCCTTCCCTCCGCAGCCCTTCCCTCCGCAGGAGGGGAGGGCGGGCTGTTTCGTCAAAGGATGTGTTGCGAGATCAATCTCAGAGTTGATGTGTATGCATAGTTGTTACTACAGGGCGGCACAATGTGGGAAGTAAGAAGTGGGAGGGATCAGCATTGTGTTGAAGGGGCAAAGGAAAGTGGAAGGAATTTAAAAATCGAGTGAAGCGTGGGAGGTGGCTAGAGAGAGGGGAGGAGAGGGTGGGAGTGAGGGCAGTGAGGGCAGTGAGGGCAGTGAGGGCAGTGAGGGCAGTGAGGGCAGTGAGGGCAGTGAGGGCAGTGAGGGCAGTGAGGGCAGTGAGGGCAGTGAGGGACAGTTGAGGGGTGAGGGGGGGAAAAAGGAGAGCGAGGAGAGGAATTAGGAGAGGGAGGTGGGGCAAGCTCCACAGCCGCTCTATGGTGAGGCGGGACATGTCAATTGAAGGAGTCAGCTAGTACAGTTACTTGGCATGGGGCATTCAGAAATCGATTACTGCTCGTTCAGCCTTCCCGTGCACTCCGTGTCCGTCGCCGGAGTGTGATGTTTGCATGTGGTGGCTGTGCCGCTTGCCTGACCATCGAAGAGCGTACTGTAGGGCGAGGTTTCGGCGCATGAGGACTCGTATAGGACACGCAGGGTTTAGCTTTCAGCTCGTGGCCAGAGGGATGAGGGATGAGGCAGTGAATGTGGCAGTGACTCAAAAGTCTGCTGCTCCATGTCATCTGCTCCGTATACTCTCGCTGATGAGCTTGTAGGCAGAGAGGCTGTGTCTCATGCATGAAGGTATCGCATGCAGACGAACGAAGATGCAGAAAGACAACGCCGGACATGCTGCGCTCGCTACGCGATGACCAGGTCCATGCCGGCCGTTTCCGGGGTCAGGTAAGAGAGTGAGCTTCACTACACGATACTCCACTGCATTCGCTCATGACTAGTTGTGAGACCATTTGGTAGCATAGCACAATTATTCTATCTGACGTTGCACCTGTGGCATATCCTAAACTCCATCTACTGTAGCGTTGCAGGTGCTCTAGCGTATCTGTTGTCGTTGTTGCTGTTACGACGGAAGCACACGCTGTAGCAGGCAGTATGAAAGATACAGTATGGCAAGTGGCAGATGGTGTGGCGACGTGGCCGTGTAGTGATGCGAAGATTGAGTGCTAACTTCAGCGACTTGTTCTATCTGGCAGCTATGATTTCAACATCTACAGTATAGCAGCCACATGGCCTCAGATCATAACGACAGCCAGCATATGCGCGTATGATCGCGCTCCACAACGCGCTAAGCGATAACAGTGCACTCAGGTGCCGGTCATGAATGGACGGACGTACGTACGCACTACGTAACGGCTCCGGTGGACGTCTCTGGAATCGCGTCGGTGAGTCACCGGGTGGACGGTGCCAGGTGGTTCTAGTGTCTGCTTTGTGCTCAAGTTCCACTTTGCGTGTCAGCGAGAGATACAGCGTCAGAAGTTGAGGCGGAGACGATACAGTAGATCAAATCTAGCAAGGCAGGCCGCGAATTGTCAGACGTTTGTTTGGTCGGTGGCTTGTCCAGCCGCTCTGACCTCTACCGCTCCTTCGACGTGCTTTCACTAGTAAATGCTCTTACTGTACTTATTGGTGCTCAATACCTCGTGCTATCATGCTATACATGCTGGTTATACACTGACGCCTTGCGTCGTCGTCGTGGCTACTTTGCTAATGGACGTTGTTAGAGTCCGTCGTCCTTTCGGTGCCGCCGAGGAGCTCGCCAGCGCCAGCGGGCGAGACCAAGCGCGAGCATGCAATACTCATCGCTTACTCCGCTCGCACGCGCCCGCTCACACGCTCGCGAGCTCGTGTGCCCGCTCGCCGCTTATCCCAGAGCCTGGCGGAGGAGATCCTTCTGATGCGCCGAGAGCGTCCTCGGGAACACCACATTCCAGCGCACGATCATGTCACCGACCTTCTTGACACTCGACGCCTTGGAAACTGGCATACCCTCGCCGGGAATCCGTGTCTCCTGACCTGGCTGGACGATCTGTCCCGCAGGCAGCTCGGCCTCTATCCTGCGGCCGTCGAGCTGCTCGATCGTCTTGGTGATCGCACCGCCGCCATCAGGGCCCAGGAGCGCCTGCGAGAGCGTAATGTTCACCTTGGTGACGAGGTCGTCGCCCTGGCGCTCGAAGCGGTTGTTGGGCTTCTCCTCGACGACAAACGTCACCGTCTGCGCCTGGCCGTACTCGTCCTCGTTGCCCGCGCCGGCAAACTTGATCTTCGTGCCGGCCTTCCAGCCGGCCTTGTAGTTGACCTCGAGGATCTTCTCCTCTGTCCGTCCGGAGCGCAGGTGGCGCGTGATCTTGAGGCGCTTCGTGCCGCCCTTGTAGAGCTCCTCGAGGGTGAGCGCGAGTGGCTTGGTGACCTCGCCGGGGGGAGGGGGCTTCGATGCGGGCTCGGAGTCGAAGCCACCAGGCATCCCGCCGCCCATGCCGCCCATACCGCCCATACCACCCATACCACCCATACCTCCCATACCGCCCATACCGCCCATGCCGCCGCGGGACGTGCGCATACGGGGGCCACCACCACCACCGCCCATACCACCGCCACCGAAATCGAAGGTCGCGCCGCCGCCGCCGCCTCCACCGCCGCCCATGGACGAGAAGAAGGCGTTGAAGATGTCGTTGGGGTCAGTGGCGTGGTACGAGTAGCCGCCACCTGGTCCGCCGGCACCAAAGCCGCCCCCGAACCCGCCGGGGCCGGCGCCGCCTCCGGGACCTGCGCCGCCCTTCAGGCCCTCCTCGCCGAACTGGTCGTAGACGGCGCGCTTGTCCTTGTCCGAGAGGACCTCGTAGGCCTCGCCGACCTGGAGTCAGTCTTCAGTTCAGAACAGTGTGGAGTTGTGAAATGGTGGGGGTCGGTCTGCATGACTCGGGACTGATGCTGACCCGAAGTGTAGGATATGCGAGCTCCTGCCTGCATAGATGGGCATCAATGATTACCATGGGCTTCATGAGTATGATATCAGAGTTACTCATTGAGCACCATGAAGATCATGATCGGCAATCATGCCCTGCAGCTCAGATACGACTCGAGATCGGGCCGTATAACTGCACCTAGCATCACAACGAACCGGATCAGAGGAGACAGGAGAGGTGGCCTAGTGCTTGACTTCCCATGCTGCAGAGCATAACTCGGCACAGAGATGACAGCGACTCCAGCAAGCCAACAGGCGAAATTGGACGTTGCCCATGCACGATGGACCTGGATCGGCAGGCGAACGTGGCGATCATTCAACCTGTTTGGTATTCCGATTGTCATGCCCTTGTGAACGTTGTCGTCGCTCATTCTCCGTCGACATCCCATGAGACCCAATTCCAGCACCATCCCGCCTTCCCAACACCACTCCAACGCAGATAGCTACTTACCTTCTTGAACTTCTCCTCAGCCTGGGCGCGCTTGTCGCCCGGGTTCTTGTCCGGGTGCCATTTGAGCGACTCCTTGCGATATGCCTTTTTGATGTCGGCCTCGGTCGCGTCCTTGGGGATGCCGAGGACCTGGGGTCAGCAAGAGCGGGGGGAGAGGACAGGCCAGATCAAAGCCAAGCTTGCTGTCGCGTAGAGGTCGGAGGCCTGGCCTAGTAGTGTGGCAGTTGTCCACAGTCATACAACGCATACTCTCACGTCCCTCGCGTACTACCGCCTGCCGCGCTGCTCACCTTGTAGTACTCGGTGTTGTTCACCATCGTCTATATTCTATTGGGGGAGTAGGTTGAATAAACTTGTGATCGACAGATCGGAAGCGGGGAGAGAAAGAGAACAGATACTGCGACTGCTGTTGGGTGGGAGATAGCACAACACGCAGCGATACAGGTCGTCGTCGTCGCCGTTCTCACACAGATGGAATCCTCTGGTGCTCAGATGTGGAATGTATGAAGAGCAAGTGCAAGAGCAAGAGCAAGAGCAAGGTCGAACGAGCGAGTGCTGTCTCGATTCTTTCTTTGGTCTCTTTGGTCGCTCGGCCGCTCGCCGAGATCGGAGGAAGGTGGATTCGCGTTGTACGTCATTTGGCGATCGGCTTCTAGAATCTAGTAGCATGTTCCAGCGAAGAGGGATTAGGAGATTCAGCTGAACTTTGTATATGCATTAGAGTGTCCCATTAGAGTGGGGCTATTAGGCTATAAGGATTGCAGTGGTAACGGACCTACATGAATTTCCTATTGTGATCTGTCAAGCATATACAGTATGTTAATGGGAGAGAGATAATACTCTAAGGTTCTATTCTAATCACACAAATGTCAGAATTGTAGTGAACTAAGGTTGTCATGTGGCATGCAAGACGCGATACACCATGCATAAGCTTAGACTGCTCTGTGCTCTTGGTATGACGCGTAGTGGAGAGGGTGGCTTATCCTCGTCAACGAGTACGAAGTAACAGCTATCATGGATGAGGAGTAGGCAGTAGAGGTGTCGGAGGAGATGGTCCAAGAGAGGGTTACGAAGGAGTCGATGAGATGAGGAACAGAAGCCTTAAAAGAGAGAACTGGCGTCGGAGTGAGCACTGATCTCTCGTACTGCTTGCTGTACGTGATCTCGCGACGATTGCTGTCCCGTAGTGAATGGCGCTAGCAGATGTGCTGTCAATGGGTACCTGCAACGCGTCGAGGTGCTGTCACATGTCCACGGAGAATGGCCTAGCCTTACATATTTACTGGTATAGACGGTTGAGGGATACTCTGTGCTGCTAGATGTAATCTGGGCGTAGAGACAGCTCCTTCGCTCGAATGACTCATCGAACGAAGCGCAGAAGTTTTATATGTGATACCTGGTGCTACATCTGCCTCCCCACTGTCTCCTCTATCGTCACCTCGCGCTACAGCCTCGCTCGCCCCCCCGCCTGCCTCTCCTCCTCGAGCCGCAGCCGCTCCTGCGCAGCACGCCACGCCGGCCGCTGCTTGATGCTATCGATCCAGGCGAGCGTGTTGGGTCCGAGAGGGTATAGGCCCTTGCGCGAGCCGTTGGCGATGCTGTCGAGGGGGAAGAGCATCATGAACTGGGATTAGCGGGGTCACCAAGATCATTCAGGGGAGCGAGGCGTCAATGATCCTCAGTAGAGAAGAACTCCATTCTGACTGCATGTCAGATCAGAGTGAAAGTCCGTCAGATATGACACAGGACACAGGACGCCCGACCCTCCCCCGCTCCAGCTCCTCGCTCCGCTCGTAGCTGTCGCTCAAGTGCACTCACATCTCCCTCCCCCAACTCATACCCCCCCGAAAAGTTCTTATTCTCCCCCAAGAACCGCTCCACCTCCTCCAGCATCGGTACGATACTATCCCTCCCCAACCCCTGCAGCACCCGATTGAACGCCCCCGCACCCAGCAGGAAGAACGGCACGAGCCATAACACCTTGTACGCCCGCATCCCCTCGTTCACCTTGGCCGCAGTGAACACAGCCTGCAGGTGGAGCATGAGGCTGCCCTCGGCAAAGTGGGACCAGAATGTCGAGTCGTCGCTGGGCTCGTGCTCGATGCCGGGGTGGGTGTGGGTCGAGAGGAGCTTGTGCACTATGGCGCCGGATTCGGTGTATGTCTTGCCGTTGATCACTAGGACTGGCGCCTGGCGTCAGGGTTAGTGGTTTCAGCGCACTCGCCTTGCCCAGCGGCGACACCTCCTTCAGCGAAGCTGGGGCCCGGAACTCCTTGGTGCGCCAGTGCACGACGACATCGTACTTTAGGCCTAGCTCCTGTCAGAGTCAGCGAGCTGCTAGTCAAGCGCAGCCGAGAATGGGATCACCCCCAGTTGAGCAGCGGGTATGTAGAGCGTACCCACCTCCAGGACCCAGAAGATACGGTCAGAGCGAGACTGGTTGAGATGGTGGAGAATTATGGTCATTGCAGAGAAGGTCAGTCAGTAGGTCAATCAGTCGGTCCGTAGTTCAATAAAGTCAGAAATCGCTGAACCTGCCTTTCTTAATTACTTGATTAGCTCGCTCTGATGGCAGTGCGCTACTGCAGTGCTCCAAGTCACCGCTACCGCTACCCGATCGCTCGCTGATATCATAGCTACCGACATGGGATGCGATATCGGTTATCGATAGCCATGTTAATATCAGACTGGGGGAGGCAGTGAATGTCGCAAAACAACCATCAAAGGGACAAAATGCAGCGACGATCAGTGATGAGCGGAGATGCCTCACTCTCCGCCACACGTCGATTGCCACCTACTGCTCGTCACCGTCACCAGAGTCGTGAACGAATTTCGAGCATCTCATCTTCCGCCCCAAACTAGTTTCAAGACCTCGGTCCCAAGGTCGACAATACGGAGCGAACAGCTACGCTGACGAGGGTTGTTTGAGAGCGTCAAAGCGTATTGTTGAAGCTCGAGCGCGATCGAAAACAACGCAGAAGGAGTCAATCGCGTCACTCGAGACCCATGTTCGGCCTGTTCGCTGGCCTCGGCCGGCTTTTCTACTTTGTCCTGCTGCTCACGAATGCGGTCGCGATTCTGAGCGAGGACAGGTTTCTGGCACGGAGTGAGTGCAGTACACAACTGGAAAGGTCTCATACTGACACCGTGTTCTTCTTCTCCTGCTGCGCTCGTTTGGTCGCTGTTCACTCCTCCTCACTGGACACTGAATCGCCTTTGGCACTTGCACATAATTCTGGTGACGCGTGATGGTGGTTTGGCCTGAAATGACTTGTTGGAATCGGCTCTGTTTGCATTCGCCATATCCCTGCTGCCGGCATTGGACTCGTCCTTGCGCCCGCTTGCGCTTGCGCTCGCATACTCGCTTCGCTCGTATGCTCGCGCTGCGCTCACAGTCGGCTGGTCAACCCGAGCACCACCATCCGCAAACTCAGGCTTCGGCAATGTTCCGGAAACGTACGACTCGCCAGAAGGCGTGAGCATGAAGACCAAGGCGATCAACCTGATCAGTGCGGTGCGGACGCTGATGCGATGTGAGTTGCGGGTAGCGGCGGTCAGCGCACCTGGCTGCTGTGCTGGTAATCAGCTCTCCGGCTGGGTACTACGAATGCCATTATTGGCTGTTGTGCAGTGTTTGGGTTCACGGGTAGTGGCTCGTACTGCCTGTCAGGCTCCACATCTCAGCCGCATGAATTGTCGGGCACCTGATGGGCTTCTTTCCATCCTATCGCTCGCAACAGGACCATGCGATACCAGTTCGCAGCCCATCCTTTGCTACAGCAAAACTCCAGCTGACCCGCAGTGCCGCTGATAGTCGCCAATGTCGCAGTGTAAGTGTGGCTTAGCCCTGGACCCGCCCTCGCCCGCTGACCCGCAGGATCCTGTACGAGCTGGCCTTGGGATAGTCGTATGCATGTATAGCTAGCAGTAACATGTCCATGCTTATCGTTGCGTTTATACATAGCAGAAGATACTTCACAGAGTGTTGTAGTCGTCAATGCTGGAGCGAATCTCATATGGACATGGGGATAGTCATATCGGAAATGGCGGCAATGTCAGACACGCGACGCGTCCTAAGTTCCTCCACCGCAACAACAACCATCTCCAACTCCAGTCGCTTCTGTCCTCCTCATCCTTACATCCCTTCCAACCTCGTGCGATGCCGCCAAAACCCGCCCCCGTGCCAGTGCGACCGGACGCAAAGCTCGCACTCGCCCAGCAGAACCAGTATGCGCAGAGCATAGCGGAGCTGGAGCTGCCGAAGACGAGTCTGGTCAAGCTCGCGAAGGGATCGGTACGTGCTATCGAGGGAATAAACTGACCACAGATTCCCGACAATGTCAAGATGCAGCAGGATGTGGTGCATGCGTTGTTGAGGTCGTCGACATTGTTTATCAACTACTTGGGTGGGTGCTGCGTTGAGCCTGTAGGGGTGGTCATGATCATGCGATCGCTGGGTCACTTGTTGTGACGGCATAGTGCTCGTGGTCTGCTCAACGAGATTATGAGCAAGTATATCGGTGACCCGTTGCCGACCTCAGAGGACATAGGCAGTGTTATATCTGGTCGAACGAAAAACCCTCACGATTTGGCTCGCTCAAGAACAGCAGGACCGCTCATACGGCCTGCTGCTAGTCGCAGAGTCTGGTGGTCATGTCCCTCTTTCCCCGACCTCTCTCACTGGCCTTTCTTTGGCTGGCTCCGGCTCACCGCTCGTCCGGCTGCGCCAGACTCGCGGCTGCGCCAGACTCGCGCTTTGCTCCCCCCTCACCGCTTCCCGCTCGCCCGGCTGCGCCGGACTCGCGGCTCGCGACTCGCGCTTACCCCAGCCGCCGCCGCCCACGACCAAGCAACAGCCCGCTCAGGCAAGCAAGTAACCGCCGGCGACGTGCTCAAGGCCGTCACCGAGCTTGACTTTGGCCCCGCCGACGCGCTCGTCCCATTACTCGAGCAGGAGCTTGCTGGTGAGTCCGACTCTACTCATGGCCTGACACAGTGCTGACCCCAGCGTACCGCGCAAATGTGGCAGCGACAAAGGCAGCAAAGGCCAAGCCGCCGGGACCGGGGCGAGGACGGAGACGGCAGAGTGGGCCTGCGGATGAGAGTATGGTCGTCGACGATGAGGATGAGGCCGAGGAGGAAGAGGCAGAGGGCGAGGGTGAGGGAGGAGGTGATGAAGGGGGAGGAGAAGAAGGAGAGGAAGAGGATGGAGGCGAGGGAGGAGGGTCGGGTGCGGATGAGGCAGAGGCCGAGGCAGAGCTCGAGAATGGGCATTGAGTCGAGCAGTGGGGCTGTAGAGGGCGGGATGGACGTCACATGTTGTCATTGACGTGGCTTGCATCGTGCTACGTCTGTCGACAGGCAGAAGAGACAAGATGCTGCAGGAAGAAGCCCTACAAACGACGACGGTACTAACGGCTGACAACAGCATTTCATCAACTGAACTTGCACCCGATACCTGATGACATGCCGCATGCTACTGATGCTACAGACTCATTCTTCAGCATCTCATTCTCTTCAACTTTCAGGCGCTCCTACGTCCCCGTTGTTGGCTCTCTCGCATTCCACGCCTTACTGCGTCGCCCTGCAAACTGTGGCATCGACTTCCTCAGGCTATTCGCCGTCTGCCTCACGCTGTTCCACGATCCGCTCGCCATCCCCATCCGCCTCGGGCTGCGCTACACTCGCATTGCTGACATGGTTGCTATTCCTTGATTCGCCGCATGTCCTCTCGACGCACTCGTCGTTCAAACACCGTACCATGCCTCTCGTGGCTCAACTCTTTCGCCTAGAAGAGACAACAAGGCCAGCAGAAGCAGCACGACAACAATGCCCCGAGCCCAAAGCACGTTGCTGTCCCGCAATCGTTCCGTTGCGGCTGGGCGACGTAGATCGTTTGCGGAGGTGGCTACAGGTCAGTGCTGCCCCTCGGCCTGCTCGCCACTTCTACCTACTGCCGCGTACATCCTGGAGTCAGTGCTGGCCACTCCCTCGCTCACCCTGGGTGATGCGCATACCCGTAGTTCTGGTACACCGGCTGCGGGGCGCTGACGTGCGGCGGGTAGAAGGCTTGTTGGGCGTGGTAGTACTTGTCGTGGCTCATCGGGAAGGGAGGAGGGGGGCCGGTGTGTTGAGGGGGGTCTTTGCGAGGCCCCTGGAAGCGATAGGTGTTCGGCGTGGTGGTTAGGTGTGGTCGAGTGGCGAGTGTGAGTGAGAACAGCACCAAGGGTATCAGAAGCAGTGAGGAGGTCAGTTAGATTCAGGAAGAAGCGTGGAAGCAACAACTGGCAAATACCACCTGTTGTTGACGTCTGTGTGTGCCTGCATCACTGAACGAGGTATGCACACGGCGCCGTGGTCATCAGTCGCCATCAGTCCGAGGACGTCGGCTGCACCGTGTGCGAGGAGGAGAACACCGAGTGTCCCTGCCGCAGAGTTGTAGGCCAGAATGCGCTGCATGAGCGCTGCGAGATGTGCAGAAGGCAAAAGAAGCCCGGATGCCTCGGCTGACAGCTAGTACTCGACAGCTGGTCTCTTTCAGCACCTGACTACCTTTCTTCTGTGCCATCGGTTGGTGCTGTGCGTTGACCACTTTCGTGATTTGAATTGGACTCTCGGTCTGCTGCATTTGTCAATACTCCAGTACATCTCATAGACTTTGTCATGCCGCACCCCCGACAATGTTTCCTATGGCACGACCTTGCCCACAATGTTGTACCGCTGCCGTCAGCCCTGCCCACACCTCTCCACCTGCCTTCTGGAAGAAGCTCTCCCAGTGGTCGAGCGTCTTCATCTGCTTCTCGTCGAGGCCGGAGTAGTCGGCCACCGCGTCCTTCGGGTCGAGCGAGCTCATGCCCAGGCCCTTGGACGCGTCCTTGCCCGCGAAGACGTTGTACCCCTGCCCGGGGCCGTACATCTCGCGCTTGGCGGACACGTCGTAGACGTTGCCCTTGATCGCGACGTAGATGGGCTTCGAGGGGTCGGTGCCGTCGTACTGGCGGAGGGTGGAAACGGGGATGGGGTCGGACTGGGGTGAGCAAGTGCGAGCCGAGCGCAGCGAGCACTGCGAGGGCGGCGGGAGTATGAGGATCTTCCTGGATCATACATGAGCATTATCAGAGGCCGAGACAATCGCTTGGCTGTTGACAGAGTCGCTGACAGCCTAAGCAGATTTCTGCAGAAAGTGCTTGGACTGGACTGGTGTGGTCCGGACTGGCAAGCAGACTCGAAGCACGCTGGAGACCGCTCCATACTGATTGTCCAGTATCCATTGCAGCCATGCAGACGTTATTGATGAGGCCATCTCCAATGTCAGAGGGTTTTTTGGACAGTCGCACTCGGACTCCAGAGACGAATGATAAGCTGCAGGAGCCAGACTCCACGATCAGGAAGGATGCCACGGCAGACCTTCGGCCTGCCGCTGCCGACGCCGCGCACTCACCTTTGGCGGCGCCAAATCCGCAGCAGGCGCACTCATAACACTAGGCATCTTGCTCTTGCTCTCGCTCTTGCTCCTCGCAACAGGCGGGACAGACGACGTCGACTTCTCGTTCTCGTTCGCGCTCGACGACTCGGCTCTACGCTTCGCAGCAGCGACCTCGGAAGCAGGCCAGCGGATCAAAAGCACAAGGATGAGACCAACAGCGAGCGCCCAGACACCGGGGTAGTCGGAGAGCTTGTCGTACCAGGACTGGAGGGTGGAGTTCATGTAGTAAGAGAGGAGTTGAATGGGTAGCAGACGTCGTAAATGGGCAGCTCGGTGGTCTCGGCGAGGAGGTTGCCGGTGGTGGATTTGTCGCCGAGGCGGAGGTGGCGGAGGTAGTGGCGGAGCCACGGGGCGGTGACCACGGGCTGGTGTCGAGACGTCGACTACTTTCAGTACTTTCAAGGCGATATAGGCCGTGATGACAGCACTGGGAGGTTTGTAGAGACGTTACAGGTATGTGTACAGCAAATGATGCATGTAGGTGAGAGCATATGGAGCAGGGGGGGGGATACAACGCAGTTAGGGTTGGGTATGATAGCACAGGATGGTAGTCTAGATGTGACTGTGATGAGAGTTCCAGTACGTGACGGCTGGTATTACCGATTAAAGAAACCAATGCTAAGCAACAGAAGCCGTAGCGTCAGGTGAGCTGAGGAAGATGAGCAACATGAAGATGCGGCAGATGGGTAGGGGAACCGAAGCAGGATCAGTCGCTCGAGCGGCGGAAGAGCTCTGTGTCGTTAGTACAACCTGCAGCAGACACGTACGCATGATATCCGCCATCGAGAGGTTCATGTTCTTCGTGCTCGTGCCCGACAGTGCGGCGTCCGCGAGCTCGCGCTTGGACGTCTGGAGCTGATTGTTAGCGAGAGGAATATAAAACATGTTGGAGACACAACTCACCGCCAGAATACGATCCTCGACTGTCTGGTTGATGGCCAGCTTCCAGATGTTCACGTCGCGCGTCTGGCCCAGTCGGTGAGCGCGGTCGAATGCCTGGTCTTCAAGCCTGCCGCATCAGTAGGTTTTCGTGAAAGATGTGCTCACGCCGGGTTCCACCACATGTCCGTCAGAATCACATTGTTGCAACACGTCAAGTTGAGACCAGTACTGCCAGCCTTGAAGGAGATGAGGATGACCTTGACTTGAGGCTTGGTGCGGATGTGGTCGAGGACGACTGCGCGCTCGTCGGCGGAGAGGGAGCCGTCGTCTGAGATCAGCACTCGATATTCAGATGCCGAGGACACCGGCTCTACAGGTCGCCTGACACCACTCACATCGGACATAGTTGAACTTCTCCTGCTTCACAAACGGCTCCAGGAGATCCAGAAAACTCGTAAACTGCGAGAAGATGATCGTCTTCTCCACCCCGCCGCTCCGCTTCGCGATCCCATGCAAGATGTCAATCGTCTTGCGGATCTTCGCACTCGACGGCGGCGGCCTCCCAATGACCACCTTCTTCACCTCGGCCTCGTACGCGAGCTCAGCACACGGTGGGCACTGCTTCTGCGTCTGGTCCTCGAGCCTGGGGTCAGCATTGTCAGTGACCCGACCTACACAGCGAGACACATATCGCACTTCTTCTGGCCGATAGAGATGCCAGCGAGCGCAGCGGCGAGGTCGTCGCCCTGGTCTGCCTGGTCGTCTGCGGTGGCCGCGGCGGTGTCTTGGCCCAGTGCGTCTTGGTCGACGGCAAGCGACTTGGTCACCAGCGAGGGGTGGTCGCAGGCTGATGTCAGCGGTGTTACATATTCAATATTCACCCTGGCGCAGACGCAGGAGGAGGGTCAGCATGTTCGTGTAGTTCGCCGACGCAGTGCCCGCCTTGACGTACTGCTGTCAGCTGGGCTTCCACTCTCAACCCACCTTGCTGATAGTCAGGCTGGTCTGCTGCTCCAGCGCGTCGTAGAACGAGCGCTCGTCGGAGTCGAACTCGCACGTCTCGACCACCACCGAGCGGGCGGGGAGGTTGAGGATTGGTTTGCCGTCTGGGGTCAGTACTGATCACGCATGTATTACGCACCGATAGTCGCATCCTTGGTGCGACGCAGCATGATCGCCTTGAGGATGACGTGCAGGCGCTTCATGGCCACGCCGGTACGGCCCTCCTTAACCTCGGAGGAGACACGCGACTTGAAGATCTGCCAGTCGTCGAGGGGTTTTGCTCGCAGGAACTTGAAGAGCGAGTAGAGTTCTTCGACGTTGTTCTGGGGTCAATGAGCACACGGCTTCAGTGCCTACTTGAATAGGGGTACTGCTGTCAGCGGAAGTCAGAGGACAGATGGCAGAGAGCTCACCCAGTCAGACACCATCTATACTTGGCCGTCAGGGCGACCGCAGCCTTCGCTGTCTGCGTTTTGTAATTCTTGATGTTCTGTGCCTCGTCTGACAGTTAGTGATGTTCAGAGATATATGACCCACCGATGATGACTCGGTGCCAGTTGACGCCAGCAAGCGCTGTCTGCTGTGCAGGAGCCTTCTTTCTTGTCTTCTTCCTAAGTGCTGCTGCATCGTCGCTCTCCTCAGTGTCGGAAAGTTCTTTGTTGGCCTTGGCCTTGGCCTTCGCAGCTGTGTTCATTTCGTTCGAGAGTACTTGAAAGGTCGTGATGACGACGTCGTACTTCTCCAGCTCCTTGGAACCTATATTGTCAGCCGAAGCCTGCCCAACAATGTATGTGGATTGCTGCTCACTCTTCGTCCTCTTCGGCCCCTGGTGCGTTGTAACCGACAGTACGCCCTTGGCAGTCTTGGTGCGGACCTCGGTCTCCCACTGTGCCATGACGGCAAGGGGGCAAACGATACTGAAGCCGTTCAGCACCAACTATAGTGGTTACTCACAGCGTCCCACCCTTGTACGTCTTCTTCTCGGCAGCCGTAGGCCTCCCCTTCACAATGCACGCTAGCGACTGCACCGTCTTGCCCAGACCCATGTCCTACTCGTCAGCATCTTCTGCCATATACCCGCTCACATCAGCAAGGATGCCGCCGCGCTTGCGACCCGACTCGCGCTCCCGCATCCAGCGCACACCGCGCACTTGATGAGGCATGAGCCGCATGCCCTCCGCGAACCCCTCGACGATATCCTCGCCCTCCTCAGCACCGCCGCCCTCGCCTTCCCCCACAGCGCCGGACAGCAGCTCCCTCATCTGCTCCTCGGGGTCGCCGTGCGCCTTCTCAAAGTCCTGCGCCGAGTACTGCACGTTCGCGATGTCAAACTCGTCCTCCTCCTCCTCGCCCTCGATCTTGCGCGCCTCGGGCTCCACCGACGACGGGCGGGTCGACGGCGCAGTGGCGATGGTGTCCGGCTTCTCGACCCACGCGGGCCACCCGTCCTTGTACCCCGGGGGGTCGAACCGACTGCTGCTGCTGCTACTGGACTTGCCCGAGTCGTACCGCCCAAACGCGCCAGTGGCAGGCTTGATGTACGACGAGTACGAGGACTCGTAGTGGTCGATGCGAGGTGGAGCACCACCACCACCACCACCGGCACCGCTTCTCTTTGGCGTCGATGCGACACCTGACGACTTCCCCTTTGACGGCTTGCTCTTCATTATGCTTGACCCAAACGACCCCGAGTCAACGATCTCGAATGAGTTGGTCGGCTGGAGTGGCTTGGGCGGCGGTCTCGGAGCCCGCTGAGATGGGGCTGGTTGGGACTGTTGGGACTGCGAATGCGAGTAGTAGTACGGGTCAGAGCTGTTCTCGTAGAAGGATGAGCGCAAGGGCGCCGACGGGGACGAGGGGTAGTACAGCAGATCCGCCTTGGTCGCGGGCGTCGCCTGTGCTTTCTGCGCTGGTCGTCGAGCACCACCGCCCATCGGCGACTCGAGCGTCAGGTCGACCACATCGTCCGACATCGCAAAGAAGTCCTTTTTGCTCCCCATCGCGGCCGTTCGCTGCCCCAGGTCGTGCAGAGTCCAATGTTGACAACAGCAATGCTCTTGGACTGCCCTATGCTCGACGCTAGCTCGTCACTTCCGCGCTTTCGGCACCACATGTGGGACAGAGATTTGTTTACATCTTTAGCAACCGGGGATGTGTTTACGTAAAACTCCTCGGGCGACATTTCGCCCTTATATCCGGGCATCATCGTCGACCTCTTTGTCGCTCTCCGTCGTCTCTTGCCTGCTCCGAGCGACCGCCCGGCATCGACAGCGAGCGCATGCGTGTTATGGCGTTCTTGGGTGCGCCCCGGGTGGCCGGAAGTTGGGGTTGGGCAGCAAGAGGGACTGTGTTGGACGTTGGATTCGGAGGGAGTCGCGTGCTGGGACATCGGCCATTACACTGGGCAGCGAGGCAAGGAGGGGTGGTACACCGGTGTACAGTGTTGCCTGGGGCATCGGGGGGGTTGCAACTAGGGAGGAGGTCAACACTGCGGTCACTGTCGAGCTCGGCACTGAGGCTATTGCCAACACCATCGCCAGTGCCTCCACCACCGCCACGGAAAGAGGTGAGGGGGTGTCTGGCCGTGCTGATGATGCTAGGGGACACCGGAGGAGCAGGGGAAGGTTAAGGCCGTGGACAAGGAGGAGGATGCGACTGCGTTGGAGATACACGAGTCGCCGTGGACCCTTCCCAACGCGCTCACCATTGCCCGGATCGCAGCATGTCCCTTCCTCGCGTGGTCGATTATCAAGGGCGACTTTGTGGTAGCCACGGGGATCTTGGTTGCCTCGGGGTTGACTGACTGGGTGGGTGGGTGCTCCGGGGGCAGTAGCTGATACCAGGTTGATGGATTCCTTGCACGGAAATGGAACCAGAAGACGGTGCTTGGTTCCATCATCGACCCCATGGCAGACAAGACGCTGGTTACGACTCTGGTCGTGTGCCTCGCGTACAAGGGGTTGTTGCCTAGTATGTTCATCTGCGCTGGGACATGGACCTGACCAGCAGTCCCGTTGGCAGTACTCATCTTCGGGCGCGACTTTTCTCTCTCCATGTGGGGGTTTTACCTGCGGTACAAGTCGCTGCCGCCGCCGGTGAGCTTTAATGTGACTAGAATGGCTGACAACAGCGCACGGTCGAGCGCTACTTTGACATGACACTGTCATCCGTCGAGGTCAAGCCGACGATGATCAGCAAGGTGGGGGACACTATGGGATGTTGCTGACCACAGGTCAATACTGCATTGCAGCTACTCCTCCTCGGCGTCACGACCATCTCCCCACTGCTGACCTCGGTGCCATACCTTGGCGACTGTCTGACTGCGCTGCAGTGAGTGCCCCCTTTCTTTTCTTCTATCTTCTTGTCGCTCACTTCCAGGTGGACAGTCGCCGTCACTACAGTATGGAGCGGCCTGGGCTACATCAACCACCCAGGCTTCAAGATCCTCAGACAGCCAGGCCGCAAGACACCTCCCAAGCCATAGCACCAAGCCCTCACTTCCATCCTCATCCTCATACTCGCCCCCACATGCATGCATATAGCACTAGCCTCAGCACCGTGTTTCCCCACTACTCTTCTGCATAATCGTCTGCCAGCTCGACGCTGCCCATCTCCGTCGCCGACGCCGACACCGACGGTCACTGCGGCACTCACCATGACGTCAGGCACAGCCCGATCACTTGCCACTTCGACTCTTTTGCCGCTCGACGTGTCACAACAACATCTCCATCACACATCTCGCCATCCACGTCGACAAACGAGAGCATATAGTCTGCAGCATACTGAGCTAAGCATTCGCTCTACCCTCTCTGAGCGATACTCTCGCCGCCAGTCTCGCCGCCATGTCTCTTCCACAGGTAGGTGACACGCTTTGCTTCGTCGCTGACAGCAGTACTACAACATCCTCGTGAGTGGCTCGACTAACAATTGCTTGACGCAACGCTGACGGCAGAACATCGACTCCACGGCCACAGCGTGAGGTTTGATCTTGACGCACCGCTGACCGCAGGGAGGAGATCCGTGCCGCCTACCGCCGCGAGTCGCTCAAGACCCATCCCGACCGTCTGAGTCCCAAGGCGCCGGCCGAGGAGAGGCGCAGGCGTACAGAGCGATTCGTGAGTTATGAATTACGCTATCAGCATAGTGCTCCTGCTGACTCGCAGCAAGCAGTAGCCGACGCTTACTATGTCCTCTCCGACCCAGGCAGGCGAGCCGAGTACGACCGCCTCTTCCGCTCGCGCCCGGCGAGCGACTTCACCGACGCGTCGGCAGACGAGGAGGCGCAGGACCGCGCGAGCTCAAACTTCTTCGAGCAGTTCTCCAGGTTCTTCCAGCAGGCGGCTGGTGCTGCGGCTGGTGCAGCGGGTGCGGGGGCGTCGGCGGGGCCCTCTGGGTCGGATGAGAAGACTGAGGCTGACGCGCCGCCGGCTGGCGCGGGTGGGGCGCGGCGGCCGGATGCGAACAATGTGTTCGGGGATGTGTTTGAGGAACTGTGAGTAGCACAACGAGTCAGGTGGGCTGTGGATACGGAGAAGATTGGC
Source organism: Cutaneotrichosporon cyanovorans (assembly GCA_002335625.1). Lineage (NCBI taxonomy): Eukaryota > Fungi > Basidiomycota > Tremellomycetes > Trichosporonales > Trichosporonaceae > Cutaneotrichosporon > Cutaneotrichosporon cyanovorans. The sequence goes on along the minus strand of BEDZ01000026.1, from coordinate 52,373 downwards.
ATGAACAGTAGGCCGCGGACGGCGAGGCTCAATCGCGAAAAACCTCGAGCCCATGAAGGTGGCTGGACGTGGGCGAGGAGTGAGCATTTGGGGACCCTCGCCCTTTCTATCTCACTCGCCCTCTCCCGGTCTTCCATTCCCACCTTCTGCATCCTCGGCCCCGATGTAGCGTGAACTCTGGTTCCCGCGGTAGAAGGAGGAGGTACGACTCAGCAGTTGGGCAACAGGCGGAGGTTGGGGGCACGGGTGTACATCGGGATCGGGGCCGATAGGGGAAGAGTCTGAGCATGGAAAGGAGACGAAAGATGGGCATGAGGAGAACACGAGGCAAGGAGAGGTGTATAATCAGTGGAGGAGACCCTGCCTCAAGAAGGAGCCATTGCTGTAAAGACCAGGCTGACCCCAGGCTCGAGCCAGAGGTCGCAAACGTACACCGCAGGTGGTCATGGGTCGGCGGGGCAGCAGGCGCAGCACTAGGGTACATCGTCGCAAACGTGCCCGGCGCAGTGGCAGGCGGGTTCGCAGGCAACAGGCTCGGCGCGATCCGCGACGCAAAGGGCAAGAGTGTGGCGGCCGTGTTCGCGACGCTGCCGGGGGCGCAGAAGGCGGAGATTCTGCGCGCGCTGGCGTTCAAGGTGCTGGGGAGTATGGCTGCGTGGTGAGTAAGCATGCCGACGTCCGCCAGGACGTCGGTGCGAGAGTAGTGCGGCTGCATAGCATGGTCTGGGCGCTGTATTGCTTTGAGAGCTGGTGTAGAGGGGTTATGCCCGTCAGGAAACGGTTCTAGTGCAGTCGGGCCATGGTCAAATGGCTTCTGGCATCAGCCTCAGCCTCAGGCTCGCCTGCTTGAGGTTGGAGCTTCGGTAGCAGTCGAGGCCGCGTTGTACAACTTGAGCTGACACCAGATCGCCAGATCGGTAAATGGTTCTTAAGTTTGTAGTATTGTCTGTGGATGAGTCTGTTGACGGACTCGTAGGTATAGCTAGGATACATCGGGTCAAGATATAGCAAGATGCATACAGTGTGCCCTATGCGCCAATGATGTAGCAATCTGCTCTAGCCCCTGTAAGCCGCGGGACACATACACGATGCCCCATGGCGATCTGGGTGCTCTATGCGTCGATGGTGACCTGGACCTTGCCGTCCACAAAGTCGACCTTGACCCTGTTGTCAGACAAGCTCTCTGCTTCCTCTCCTTCACTATCGCCTCATCCCAGAACTCTGACAGGCGCTTCGACAGATCTCCGCAGCAGCTCGCGCGCGCTCATCCTCGCCGTTACTTGACAGTGCCATCTTGTAATTACTTTTCAATGCTCTCGTCTGCACCAGCCCGCTGACGCTCGCTGTACGATGCAACCTCCGCGTCCCAGCTGGCTGACGCTCGCTGATACTACTCACTTGGTCAGATCATCCACAATCCACTTCGCACCCAGCCCCTCGAGCTCCGACCGCGGATGAGACGTGCATACAGCGAGCACCTGGTTGCCGGCCGCGACGCCGCTGAGGACACCCGACGGCGCGTCCTCGACACAGATGAGCTGCGATGGGTCGAGGCCGAGCTTCTTGCTGCCGGTGAGGTATGGCTCGGGGTTGGGCTTGCCGTGCTTGACGTCGTCGGCGGTCACGAGGGCGGGGTACGGCGGGATGCCAGCGAGGGGGAGGGCGCGGGTCGCGTACTGGCGTGTTGCGGAGGTGACGATTGCCCAGACTGGTGTTGGGGCGGTGTTGAGCTGGTGTCAGCAAGCGAAGCGCGATGCTGGCGCAGCCAGCGAGCGCGAGCTGGCAACAAGGTCCAGCCCCAATGCCGAGTGAGGGGATCGGTGGTTGGAGCTCTTCATGGCGCAGTGGACGGACATGAAGTAGTGAGCTCGAAGCTCGAGATCAGAATGAGTAGACCAATAAAACCTGCCTCGCCGTAGCATCTGCAGGCTAGCTCGGCAAAAGAGCAGGTCGCCAGGTCGGACAGATGCTACCAACGCAATTATAAACCAGTTGATGGTGATAAGACAGACTTTGAAGCGCAGAGCCCATTGAAGAAGAGTCACCCACCTTGTCCAGCAGCTCCTTCACACCGGGCAGGATAACCAGCCCCTTCTGACCCTGCTCGACAAGCTTGGCCGCCTCCTGCACGATCAGGCGCTCGAACCGCTCCGCCTCGTACTGCGCGTCAGCTCGGCTCCAGTGCCTACCTTACGGCTAGCTTCTCGTCGTCCGTGATGTTGCAGAACGTGATCAGGTTGTCGACTGTCCGGCGGCCGTGGGCGGCTGTCGTCAATCCGAGCCCACAATGCTCCTCCTCCCACTGCGGTACCCACTCTTCAGGACATAGTCAAGGTCCAGGTTGTACTCCTTCTCGTAGATCTTCCAGGTCGCGAGCACGGCCGGCGTCGAGTCTGGCGTCAGCACATCGTTCAGCACGTCCATAGCCGCGTCGCACGCATATTGCAGCAGAATAGCGCCACGCCAATACCAATAACCAGGACAAGACGCACTACGTGCGCCTGTCCTGTCAATCCACTCACCCAGCAGCGTGCCGTCCATGTCGAACAGGAAGCCGTCGACGGTAACGGTGGAGAGCGAGGCGGTCATCGCGAGTATGTGCACAGAGAGAGGGGGGACAATACAGAAGACAGACGAAGAGACAGATGAAGAAAGAGACGATGAGAGATGAAGAAAACGCAACGACTACCCGGTGAGTAACTCGAACGCGACATCAACATCCCGACAACATCGTGGACTTCTGCTATTCGGATAAACCTGCTATACCTGATAATTCATGAAACGACCTCTTGGTACTCCTCTTCCAGATTATGCTCTTCGATAACTTGGCGGCTTTGGACAACTCCTCTGCAGCGCCTGAGATGCTCTCCCAGCACATGACATCCTATGCATGAAAGTGAAACGCGAAGGCGAGCGGACTGATCACCCCGCCCGCCCTCCCCATCTACCCATCTCTAGCCTCCCTCATGCCACATCTCCCGCCTATGCCGCCTATGCGACGTTCCAGAACTGGACGGACGGCTGGCCCGGCTCGCTGCTCTCGGCACGCTCAAGCGACCACCCCTCGGCCCCGTCGCCGTTTGCCTCGATCGCCTTCTTGGCGTCCGCGACAGACACGACGTCCACAGACTGGTACTTGAGCTGCTGCTTGATGTACGGGACAAGCAGCTTGAGCGCCTCGAGCTCGTTGAATGGCAGCTGCTTGGCGAACGCGCGCGCACCGACGGCCGCAGCCTTCTTCTTGAGCGTCTGCACGAACGGCATCGCCTTCTTGTCCTTGCTCAGGCCAGCGTCGGCCAGCGCCTGGCGCATCTTGGGCTCGTCGATGCCGGTCTTGGGGTCGTACGCGGTGCTGACGACGTCCATGACCTTGACCTGCCAGTCGGGGAACTCGGTGGCGACGTAGATGCGCGCCGCCTTGGGCTTGGACGGGTCGAAAGCGGGTGCGGGCGCCGCCTTGCCCTTGCCGCCCTTGCGACGGGAGAGCTGGGCCTCGGCGCTGCGGAGCGAGTCGACAACACCACGGAGGTAGGTCAGCTCCTCGAGAACTGCCGTGTCGACCTCGCCGCCGGACGGCTTGGGGAACGCGGTGTTCTGCACAGAGGTCTTCTCGCCGAGGATGTCCTGCCAGAGGAACTCGGAGAAGTGGGGAGTGAACGGCGCCATGAGGAGGGCGTTGTTGCGGATGTAGCCGAACACGAGGTCGTGGTGCATGCCCTGGCCGCCGTTGGAGGGGTCAGACACAAGGCGGTACCAGTTACGCGCGGTCTCAAAGTCGTACAGCGAGAGCTTGAGCGCCTCCTTGTACTGCATGTCGTTGTACGCGTCGTACGCGGCGACGATGAGGCTGTCCATCTCGGCCTGGAACTGGCGGTCAAACTCGTTGAGCTCGCCAGTGCGCAGCTGGCCGGCGTCCTTCTTCATCTCCTCCGCCCAGGTGCACGCAGTGTGGAGACGCAGAATGGCAGCGTTGGCGACAGTCTCCTCAAAGTTGGCGTCGGTGATCTCGTCACCGGCGTCCGCGAGCGTGAGACGCACGGCGTCGGCGCCGAACTTGCGAGTCGCCTCGCGCAGGGTGAGGAAGTTGCCCGTCGACTTGGCCATCTTCTTGCCGTTGATCTGCAGGTGGCCGTTGGCACGCACGGAGCGCGGCCAGTGCTTCTCGGGGAAGATGGCGGCGTGGACGTAGATCCAGAACGTGAGATGGTTGGGGATGAGGTCCTTGCCGGACGAGCGGATGTCGAGGGGGTAGAAGTAGTTGAACGAGTACTTGAGCTTCGCGGCGGTCTCCTCGGGGATCTTGGAGTCCGCGGGGAAGGGGCCGTCGGTGAGCACGTACTCCCACATGGCGTCGGTCATGTCCTCGGCCGTGATGCCAAGCTTGCCGGTCTTGCCCCAGCGGTCCTCGTGCAGAAGGTGCGCGACAGTGTAGTACGACATGTAGATGGTCGAGTCGGAGAGCGACTCGACGAGGAACTGCTGGTCCCATGGGAGCTTGGAGCCGAGACCGTATGAACGCGCGCACGCCCACTGGTTGAGCCAGTTGAGCACCGCCTCGAAGTTGTTGCGGGTCTCGGGGACGAACGTGTTCATCTTGGCGAGCAGGTCCTCGGCGACCTTCTTCCACTCCTCCTCTCCGTAGTCGAGGTACCACTGGTCGACGAGCGCGACGACACACACGTCGGCGGAACGCGAGATGACCTCGCTCTCGGGCTCGGCGTACGCGACACCGAGACCAGCGTCGATGATCTGCTGGCGAACCTTGGGCTTGGCGTTCTCGACCGTCTCACCCTTGAAGTCGCCGACGACCATGACACCGTTGTAGAAGCCCTCCTTGTATGCAAGCTCCTTGGCCTCGGCGAGCTGCTTGACGTCGCGCTGGGACTGGATCTTGAGGTCCGTGCAGAGCTTCTCGGCCGCCATGTCGCCGTACTTGGGGGTCTTGAGCACAGGAATCGGGTCGACAGCCGCCCACTCGGGCTTGATCTTGTACATCTCGGGCTTCTTGCGCAGGTCCATAAGGGTGCGGTAGTCGTCCGGAGAGTCCGAGGGGACGGAAGTGACGACACCAGTACCCTTTGTGGCGAGCACACCCTCCATGGGCAGGACGTAGACCTCGGGCGCGATGCCGAACGGCGGGCGCACCTTGGTACCAACGACCTCGGCGCCCTTGACGTCCGCGACCTTGTTGTAGTCACCCTCGGGGCGGTCGAAGATGCCCTGGAAAGCCATGTTGCGCGCTGCGCGGTCGGTGATGAGCCAGAGCTCCTTGTCGGACTTCTCGAACAGGCCGTAGTCGAGGTTGGGACCGACGAAGCAGTTGGTCTGGCCGTACATGGTCTCCGGGCGCAGCGTAGCAGCGACCATGTACACCGTCTTGCCCTTGGCAGCCTCGGTGACAGCAGCAGGGGTGCTGGGTCCCCACTCGAGCACCTCCATCTTGACAGCGGTGTACTCCTGGGGGTTGACAGCCTCACCGCTCGACCGGTCGTGGTCCATGCACGGCTGGCCATCCTTGGGCGAGTAGATGGTGTAACGCTTGCCGAACTTGATGCGGCCTTGGTTGCGCAGCTTGTTCATCTGCCAGCGGACGAAGGAGTCGTAGTACGGGTTGGCCGGGGTGGTGAGGAACTGTCTGCGCCAGTCGACACGGGTACCAAGGCCAGAGAGGTCCTCAACAGCCAGTGGGGGGAAGTACTCGAGCCAGTGGAGAGGCTCCTTGAACTTCTTGATGTCCGCCCGGGGAACATCCTGCGCCTCGAGAATCTGGAACTGGTATGTAAGGCCAGTGGACTTCGCGTTCAGCTTGCCCTTCTTGGCCTTTGAGGGGTCGGCAGCCTCGCCCGACTTGGCCTCAGCAGCCTTGGGCTCCTCAGCCGACTCCTCGGCGACGGCAAAGCCCTCAAAGTCCTCGCCGAACATCTCGGTCTCGCGGATGAGCTTGTCGGCGGACGACTTGATGGGCATACCGGTCGCGTGGAAGCCTACAGGGAAGAGGACGCGCTTTCCGCGCATGCGCTCGAAGCCAGCAGCAAACTCGATCTTGGAGATGGTGAACGCGTGGCCGAGGTGGAGAGAGCCGTTCATGTACGCGTAGGGAAAGGTACCAAACCACTTGGGGTTCTTCTCCTGCACCTCCTCCATCGACACGCCCTTGCTGAAGAAGTCGGCGTAGCTCTCGACACCCTCGGGCAGAGGTGCGGGCTCGGTCTCGAAGACGTGTTGGTCGGCCCATGCCTTTTGCACGCGCTTCTCGATGTCGATGAGGTAGTCGCGCTTGTCGGTCTGGCGTCAGTCAGAACTCATCCTGCGTTTTCCATCTGCAGCCATCCAGTCCACTACCTCCCTCGCCGCCCGCTTTAGCCTCACTCAGCAACCATCTGCCCACTACGCTGCCACGCCACACCCAGAACCCCCGCTTATCCGCCCGCTCCCCACGCACCTTTTCCATAGCAACGACCGGCTGTCCCGAGGGACCATTTGCTTTTGACGCCATGTTGGGCTTTTTCTTGGGCGCAAAGACACGCGGCGAGGTGTGCAGCTGCTGTTGTCTCTGGACCAGAGATCGGAGAGTGGGGAGTTGGACGCCGCGGCGGAGGGCGGGGAGCGAGAGCAACGTGGTGACCGGTGCACGGGGCGCGTGCAGATCTCGGAGCAGACCTCGGAGCGGCAACACGGTAGGCTTCGCGAAGGGGTAGAGGCGGCGAGCGGCGGCGGGGAGAGTGGAAAGATGTTCTTTTGCTGTTTGTGATCGTTCAGCGACTCGAAAAAGACGGCAACTTGCTCGTGGTCGTGGTCGGGCAACGGGCTGATAGCGGTGGTAATGACGTGGCTTTTGGCGGCGACGGCGGTGATGGCGAGCAAAGGGTGGGGTGCAGCGAGCAAGGGTGTATGGGCAGTGAGTAGTGGGGGTGGGGGTGGGGGGGGGGTATGCATGCAGGAGACGTAGGAACAGATGCATAAGCCCAGATATGATACAGAGTGATAAGAGACAAAATCGAAGCCCGAGGCCGTTAGAAGGGCAGGGTGCTCTGGTTGCGAGTCGGGTCCTGCAAGCGGATGAGGCGGTTGTCGCCCCCGCCGACGTTGACGCCGCCCATGTCCTGCGGCGTGATGAGCACGTACTGCTTGCCGGTGCTCTCCTTGGCGCCCTCGATCTGAGATTAGCATATGCAGTGGGGAGGAGGGCGATCCTGAGCTTGGGGCATCATCGCAACGCAGTCGATGGCTGATGCCACAGGAATGCTAGTCACAGCTACGACCGGACTTTGACTCACGAGCATACGCGCTGCTAGCTGCCGATTGATCATGTCCAGGAACACATCCCACTCGTCCAAGCACCTGATAGTCGACGGCATGAGGTCCCACAGCGCGAGCAAGAAACAGACGGTGACATACGACCGCTCGCCACCACTGAGCTCCTGTGGCGCTTTGATGCGTGAGCCACCCTGCGTGTCTCCAAGGCCGGTAGACTCGACCTGTCCTGTCAGCACGGAGCATAATCTTCACTCACGTTGATGTTCAGCGCATCCTCGTCGTGCTGGAATTGCAACGCGCCATCCATGTTACGCGTGTTGAGGTGCTGAACAAAGCCAGTACGCGCTCGCACAGCCAGGTGGTGGCGGAGGATCTCCCAGCGCTTCATACGCTCCTCGACGTTTTTCTTCAGCATCTGGAGATCAGCGGGGTACGCAGGATCCACTCACCTTCGACACCTTCTCGAACGTGTGCACTGCATTCTGCTGCTTCTGGAGCTCGTTCTTTGCAGCGTTGTAGTCCGAGGCAGCCTTCTCGAGGTTGATGTTGCTCCTTGTACATCAGCACTCATGCAGCGCTAAACTTGACCCACCTCTTCTCTGCCTCCTCGATCTGCCTCTCCAGAGCGTGCCGTCGGAGGCCGAGCTCGTTGACAGTCCGGTCCGACATACGACGCTCTGGGCCCATGCCGAGAGTCTCTCCCATGTTTTCCGCTCTTGCGATGAAGTCCTGGCGCGTCAGCTCAGCTGATACTTGACTCTACTCACCTGAACATTATGCTCCGACTCCTCTATCTTCTCAGTGTACCTCTGCATATCTTGGATAGTCCTCTGCAGAGAACTGTTCCAGTGTGATTCCGCCTTCTCCAGCAACGCGATCTTCTCAGAGATCTTGCGGATCGCAGTCTGTGGTCAGCGAGGTAGGACAGACACTCACGTCTTTCCTTTCTTTCTCTGGTGCGAACTCGCGGTCCTGCTCCGAAAGCGTTTGAACTTTGGCCTCGGCTTCGTCAAAGGCAGCTTGCTTGGCCTGTTGATCGCCCTCGAGCTCTGCAGCCTGCGCTTGAAGGTTTCTGACCTCATTCTCTCGTTCCTACATGTCAGTCACCGGAAGGTATCATGCACTCACAGTCTTGAACGACAACAGCACATCGCCCGCGACCGGTGCCAAGCGCTCCAGCTCGTCCTTGTTAGCCGTGATCGCGTTGACGAGTCTAGGGATGCCCTGTGTCGCCTTCTGAAGGTTGCGCTGTGGGTCAGCCACGGTCAGATCAGGAACATACGTTGACTTCCGCCTTCTTATCCAGGATAGACCTGCGTTCCTCCACAAGTTGAGCAACCTGCCTCACGGCGTCCTGATGCGCGCCTTCGAGATCGCGGATTTGCGCGTCGATCGTGCTGGCCTCTGCTGCAAAGTCCTGAACAAAGAGGTGACCCTTGTTCCACAGATTCACAGGACCCGATGTTTTACTGATCGTCAGTACGCACGCGCTGGCACAACATTCGAATCACATACCTCTCTCTCGATCTCGCGGTCGACGTGAACGGCTGGGTTCCTGCGCTGAGTACCTGCACAGGTGCGTTCCGCGGGTCGGCAAGCACTTGCTCGATCAACTGGTCAGCCGCCTGCACGTCCGGTGCAACGAGAATGCGCTCAATGCGGTTCTGGTTGATGATGACTCGAAGCACGGCGGGGTTGCTGATCTTGCATGTCAGTCGGCGTCTCTGATTACGGAAGACTCACTTCTAGCTTTCCCAACACCGTGTCCACAGCTCCTGCATTCCCCAGTCGCCGCCCTGTGAGATCACCTCCCGAGAAATCGTACATGTCGCCGGAGAACTGAATGACCAACGGTGTGCGTCCCATTGCACTTCTGAAGCCTCTGGCCACGTCAGACGACCTTTCGTCTACCTACTCACCTCCTCTCGCATCGCTGGAGCAACTCTAGCAGGGTCGATTTGTCTTGGCCATCCTGTACGACGAATGAACACAAAGTACCGCCCAACAACGACTCGATCGCTATCCTGTACGTCATGTCCTTGAGCTGGACGTACTGCCCGATGGGACCTAGTGGCGGCCCACGACGCCACCGTGCTCTGCTGATCTCCTCCATCACAACATGCATGTTGGTGCCGAATGCTTCCAGCTTGTTTCGTTGCGAGCGCTGAATGTGATCCCTCCGCTCGCGGGCTGAGTCGAGATCATGCTTGATCCCGTCTCGCCGCCTCTCTGCGTCCGACAGCTTTCGCTCAATCTCCTCTAGCTCGCCTTCGATGTTGCGAAGCTCCCGTTCCCTCACGGGGATCGACCTGCGCATGTTGCTCAGCATGGTCTCCATGTTCTCATTCGCTTCTCGGAGTTCCACCTCTCTCGGATTCTGGGTGGCGCCCGACTGCTCGGCCCGCTCGTCGAGTTGCCGTTGCAGGCTCTCGATTTCCTTCCTAGCGTCTCTGAGCTCAGCCTCGACCTCCTCCATCGCGGACTGATCACTGTTAGTTCATTTTCAACTTCAATCTCCCACCTTCGCAGTCGACAGATCTGTGCGCCGGCTCTCCAGCTCCCTCTTGGCGACTCTGATCTGGTCCTGGACGGGTTTGCGCTGCGCTGTGTGCTCGGCGACCTCCTTCTTCAGGTCTGCGAGAGCCTTACCCAGTGGTTCTCGATTTTGCTTCCTACGTCAGTCACGGAACACCCGCGCCTGTCATCACACGCACCACAGTTTCCCGCAACTCCTTCTCGATGGACTCCTTCTTTTCCTCGAGTTCCACCAACCGTGCACGCTGCGTCTCGATGTCGTCCTCCATCGCCTTGACATAGCCCCACGCGAGATTAACCTTGACCGTTGCCAACTCTAGGCGCATGTCGCCAATCTTGCGCGCAGCCTGCACCTCGCGATGCAGACGCTCGACCTTGCGCTCGAGCTCGGGAAGGTTCTCCTTGGCCTGCGCGAGGTTGAGCTCGATCTTGCGAGTGTCGTTCCTTGTCTTCTCATACGAGTCGGCGAGGTCGGACAGCTTTGTGCCACGCAGGAAGAACTGATGTCAGCACCCAGACTGCCGGGGTCGACACCTACTGCATAGAGCTTGTGCGGATCTGACTGAGCCAGGAACGACTTGGCCGCGTCCTGGGTGAGAATCGTGAGCGGGGAGTCAATGTCGATGTCGAAGTGGGAGCAGATCTGGGCGACGACCTCGCGCTTGGTGCCGAGGATCTTGCCGTCCCTTGTCGCACGGAACTTGTAGCCCGAGGCGCCGCTCTTGTCGATCGTGCGCTCGATGATGATGTTGTCGCCGTACTTGTCGTGCTCGAAGGCGTTGGGTTCCTCGTTTGCCATGGTCAGGACGATCTCGGCGCGGCTGAGGTTAGTCAGGTAACATATCAGACTGTGTGGCAGCGAGCTCGAGGGCTGCGAGATAAGACGTCTCAATCGACAGAGCATTGCCGAATCCTTTCAACCCAGTTGGTAGCATCCGCCAACCGCGTTGGCCAGCCGGACATCACGAGACTTGCTCAACACAGCTTGACACACAAGTTCGAGAGCGGTCATAATCGAGAGCGTCAAACACACGAGGACAGAGCCCCGCTAGACGTCACTCTCAAGCTCACACCCCCCCCCCCCACCACGCCCACTCACTCCTGCCCTCGCTTGATCAGATCCTTGACCGAATGCCCACGCCCCGTTATCGCGGCCTTGGCACCAAGCACGATCGCAATGGCAGTGAGAATCGCAGACTTGCCACTGCCGTTGTGCCCGACGAGGAAGTTCATCTTCGGTCCAAACTTGACCGTCAAGAACGCATGGTTCATGAAGTTCTTCAGCGTGATAGACTTGATGTAGCCTGCGTTCGGAGCCACCTGAGCACATCAGCAGTGTGTCCATTCCCCTCCCCCCCCCCTACTCACGCCCAGGGTGCCCTTGCTCTGCTGCTTCGCACGCAAGTATGCATCGATGTTCTTCTGGTCATTCTCCAGGTCGGACTCGCTGTCTGACGCATCGCGGTCTTCCTCGTCCGAGTAGTCAACGTCCACCACCTCCTCTTCTCTCTGTTGCTGCTGAGCAACCAGATGCTTCTCAACCTTGACACGCTTGGCCTGTCCATCAGCACCTGTCTCCATCATCTCCTTTTCCACGAGCGACTCTCGATTCGCTCTCCTCGCCTCACACCCACCGCACTCTCGACCTCCGCGACCTCAGACTCGCCCGGCCGCTTCGCCGGCGACACTGCCATCGTGCGCGGGTCCTCGGGGCTGTGCAATGCTTGCAGCGCGCGACGCTGCCGCTGCTGTCGACGCTGTCGTGATTGTTGTTGTTGACAAGTCCGTCGCGTATCTCGACGCGTCGATGACATTTCCGCGGTGGCAATTGCATCGGAGTACAAACAGAACCCACACACAAGGATTACACACAACTGCGCTGTCACTACGACTCTACCCCTATGGACAGAACTCGCTACCTCCTCGCCATGAGCTCGTCTACGTGCTGCCTGACACCGTTCTCCCACTCCTGCCAGGTGACGCTGGCCATCCAGGTGTCGCGCTGCATGCGGTTGGCGTTGCGGACGCCTGGGCGGCCGTCTGAAGTCAGCAAAGCAGCACCGGACATGAGTCGACGTGACTGACTCCCACTCACCCGCGATACCCTTGCAAATCTCGGGCAGCACGACCAGCGCCCGCAGCACCCCCTCCTCCTTGAAGCCGAGGCGGAGGGCAGCGCGCCGGCTGGGGACGTTGAGCGAGTTTGCCTTCCACTGCATTCGACGGAGGCCGAGGCCACCACCTTGCTCTGGCGAGTCGAGGACATAGTGCATGAAGAGGCCACAGGCGTGCGTGTTGACATGGCTGCGCTGGAACGGCTTCAGGATGCAGATCCACCCGACCTCGGAGATCATGTTGTCGTAGTTGGACTCGTGGAGCGCCGCCGTCCCCGCAAAGACGTAACTTTCAACCGGGGCATCGAGGCGGTCCAGCGGCGCAGAGTAGATGGCAAACCGGCATGTACCAGGGAGGAGACGGCTCGTCTCCTCCTGCCACTGGCAGACCTCGCTCACGGTTTCGAGCTTGTTCTTGCACCCGAGCCATTGGATGAGGTCCCAGTCGGCGTCAACGCCGTCGCGGAAGAGCTGTGCGTGTTGTGACGGCTGGGATCAGCGAGGACGGTGATTGTGAGTGTGATGTGCGTGAACGGGTGTGTTCAACGCCTCTCTCGCTAGCACTCACGATGAACGGCCGCAGCTCCACCCTGTCCGACCGCAACACCTTCACAGGATAGCAAAAGTTGAGATCATAGTCCTCCGGCTTGGTCTCGAGGTGGATGTTCGGCGGGATGTCGGCCACTGGCGCCTTGTAGTCGTTTCTGTAGGTCATCGCGCAGGTCAGTAGCGAAGGCTGCAGTTCAGGACCAGCGATGTCGAGCAAAGTGTAGCTCAGACTCTGTCAGAGGTTGTTTGGTGCGTTGGAAGCCAGATCAAATCGATAACATGGTAGAAATCAGAATGCAAGTGGGCTGTTGACTAATTCCCAGTCAACAACAGACTTGCCCGTGGGTGGGGTTGAAGCTGACTCCGACTCCGAGTCGATGATGGGTCCGAGGATGTTTCTGACGCTAGCTGGGACAGCATAGCATGCTATGTGAGGAATCGACCACTATGAGAGCTTGCTGCACGAGCAGCGCCTGAAAAATATCCATACAATACATGCAAGTACTCAGCACAGCACACCTGGCACCCCTGCCCACTGCCCACTGCCTCGCCCAACGCCCAACCCTACGACGCCCGCGACATCGACTTCTTCTTCTCATACTTCTTGATCCACGGGTGCTGCAGCACCTCTGACAGCGGAAGCCTGTCCTCGGGATTGTAGCGAAGTAACTGAGGTCAGCGACCGTCTGTCCCCGAAACCGAAAGCGGACTCACCCTCGTGATGAGATCCGCCGCGCCGTCCGACACATGATCCGGGATCTTGAGGTCGACGTTGCGGATGCGCTTGTATGTTGCCTGGTGCGACGACAGGTCCTGCAGTCAACATCAGAAGTTCGGACCCTGCTCGTGACTCACTTCGAATGGCGGTGCGCCGACCAGGAACTCGTACGCAAGCACGCCCAGCGCCCATAGATCCACCTTTGCGTTGTGCTCCTTGCCCTCGACCATCTCGGGGGGCAGGTAGTCGAGCGTGCCGCAGAGGGTGCGCCGCCTGTCGCTTGGTGCGTGGACGCTCCAGCCAAAGTCGCCGATCTTGAGCTCGCCCTTGAGGCCTGGTGTTAGACACTGCAAACAGGGCCAGTCTCTGCTGGATTCCGACGCGACTGCACGGCCCCGATCCGAGCTCTGAAGTCATACCGTCTCCAAATCTGACTCCAATGCTGATGGTCCCCCTCCCAGCCGTAGGACTGCTTTGGCCGCCGCATGTGCTGCGGCAGCATGCTCTTGAGGCCCCACACTGTCTTCTTCGAGGCAGATTCCCTCCTGTCCCTCCCGACCTATGTCAAGCCCCTCCCTCGTATCAGACACCGCCGACTTGAGCCTCCCCAAGCTTGACTCACCGATGAGCAAGTTCTCCGGCTTGATGTCGCGATGTATCACATGCTTCCTGTGCAGATACGACAGCGCATCCGCCATCTGCGCGATGTACCTGCTTGCCCTCTTCTCGTCGAACCGCCCCAGCTTCGACAGCTGTTTGTACAGCTCTCCCTTTGCCGCGAACTCGATAATAAGGAAGATGCGCTTCGAGTCATGGAAGTAGCCGTACATTCGGAGAATGTTTGGGTGTCGCAGATTCTGCTGAATCTCAATTTCTCGCCGCACCTGCTTCTCCACGCGGCCGGCCACGATCTCCTGCTTGTGCAGGCACTTGAGCGCGACGATAAAGTGTGGTGGTGCCTTTGTGCGAGCGAGGTAGACACGTCCGAACTTGCCCTTGCCTAGAGGGCGGCCGATCGTGAATGAAGCAAGGGAGAGGCTGCCGCTGCGATCAGCAAGATCTCTCGATTCCAAGACCAGCATGAACATGCTCAGACATTGCCCATGCTGTAACGATCACGAGTTACTTTGGGTAATCCCAAACGGCCAAACAGCCCGCCTTGACTCACCCTAATGCACCCCCGCTGTCCATTTCAAGCACCTTTGCCGCCTCGCCCGTCACCGCCTCCTTGCCCGCCTCGTCCGTCTCCAGCCCGCCGTCGTACTTGCCCACGTCGAACGCGCTCGGCGCATGCTTCGGCACAGGCGCAATGCTCGACGCTTGCGTACGGGCAGCACTGGCATGTGCGGGACCATGGATACCATGCGCAGTGTGCTGCAGTGGCCGGTTGTTTGTTGACTTTGTCGGCGGAGACCCCTTCTGCCCACCACTACCACTCCCGCTCCCACTCCCACTCGCCGGCTGCTTCGGCACGTTCACCCCCGCCATAGTGAGCAGCGCGCGCCGCTGCTCCTCTGCATGCGAGGCGAGACCAGCGTTCGGCGGCCGCACCAGCCCCGGGTTCATGTACTTTTTCATCAGCGGCGGGAGGCGTTTCTGCCCCCCCGCTCCCGGGATGCGCGACGGCGATGCAGGCGTCGTTGCTGCTCCGTCGCCGCCAGAGGAGAGGGACAGGCTCTCCAGGAGGTGAGGGAGCTGCTGCGATGCCATGGCGATGGACGAGTGAGCGATGTTGGGTAGCGTTGTTTGTTTGTCCTCCGAGAAAGCAGTCGCGCTGAAACGGCGCTTTACGTAAGCAACTTATCGAATGTGGCGGTTTGTTGTCGAGATCGCAACTGCTCTCATACTCTTTCATGCTCGATGGGAACACAATATAACAACGATGCATGATATTAAAGTAGTGTATGATTAGGGTATCCGGTTCGTGAAGTCGTGGATCGTATGCTGTCGTGGTCACAAAGGGCATTGGGCGGTGAAGGAGGACAGAGGCTGGGGGTATAAATGATATGGGACATCGCCTTGTGTGAAGTCTAGTAAGGTCCTGGATGAAGCCATTCGTCGAGCTTTCCGGTGAAGGGCAGATTGCGCGGCTGAGAATCAGACGGGCTGGACTGAGGGAGTGAGAAGTTGAGCCGTTGCGGTGTGCGTCGTAACTCAGAACAGCACGCGACCACTGATGTTCGAGTGCGCTGGGCTCAAGCGCAGAAGGCTTCTTCACATGGTTAGGTGGAAAAGTCGCTTCACTGCTCCTCCGACTTCTGCTTCCCGAAGGTGTCGGCCGACGATGGCACCACTGTCCCACGCGCACGCGCGTTCTCAAAGTCGCTCGTGCCGAAGGACGGGCGGTGCTGCGCTCTCGCGGGTATGGGTATGCTGGAAGTAGTCGTGGCGGTGGGCGATTCGACTGCCAGGGGAACGTAAGCTGGCGCATTGGGACCGGGCTGCGCCGACATGACAGACGATGCGGTGCCGGCAGAAGTGGCGCTGAGGCTGCGCGCGCCGATCGACCTGTTGCTCGTGGAGCGCGGGAACGCTGCGACGTGCATCATGGGCGGCGTGGGCGAGTGCAGTGGAAAGTCGGTCATCTCCTCGACGGCGTCGGAGGGTTGGTCCGAGTTGCGGGAGGCGTCTGGCTGTGGCGTGGCTGAAGGAGACACGGGTGCAGTGACGAAGGGGGATGTACCGGACGCGAATGAGCTGACGGACGCTACGTCGTCGGCGGTGGTGTTGGAGAGCTTGGACGATGAGCGTGTCTCCTGCGGGCGGTCGTCGTCGCGATGCTCATCGACTACTGGCGATGGGACAGCAGCCTTGAGTCCGTCGTCGATGTGCAGGCGACCAGCCTCTGCAGTCAAAGCGTCCACAGGAGCAGTAGGCGGGGCCACAGTAGGCGAGGCCACTGTGGCCTCGCGACCAGCCTCTGCAGTCAAAGCGTCCACAGGAGCAGTAGGCGGGGCCACAGTAGGCGAGGCCACAGTAGGCGAGGCCACAGTCGGTGTCTTAGCAGCAGTCGGAGTAGCCTGCTCTGGTGTGACGTTGGCTATCCCAGAGGCTATGACCGATCCTGTAGCTCGCTCCCCACCCTCGTGCTCCTCCGTTACGCCGTCCAGGTCCGCCGCGAAGGGCTCGCTGTCGGTGACAGGTACCAGGCGAGGGGATGGCGACGGCGCCAGCGAGCGCTTCTTGCGAGCATCGTTGACCGCGGACGACTCAGAGTCGATGCTTATGACGCTGTCACCTGATGACGCTACAACTGCAGCAAGGCCACCAGCAGCGCCTGCTGCAACGGCGATGCCGGCAGCAGCAATGCCAGCAGCAGCAGTGGCGGCCGCTTCAGCAGGGCCAGGAGCGCGATCGGGCTCTGCAATAGTCGTCGCACGACCCTCAGCGAGACGCTTCGACTCAGTGGAGCTGTCAGTCGTAGCGGTAGGGTCTGGGACTTGAGTGGAGCCACTGCCCTGCTCGCTTGCAGGAGCGCGATCAGCCGCAGGCGTAGGCGGCTCCGCGATGACAGAGGAAGGCGACGTCGCGCTAGCAGGTGTCGCTGGCTCAGCGACCACCAAGTTGGGGGTCACAGGCGGAGCCGGTGTCGGCGTTCCAGCACCGAACGGCGAAGGAGACGTGACGAGAGCAGGCGTAGGCGGCTCAGCAACGACCGAGGATGGTGACGCAGGTGTCGGTGGCTCCACAATGGCTGGAAGCGTCGACTCTGCCAGGCCAGCAATGCCACCATCGGTGTTGATCGGCGGCACAGCACCAGCCGACCCAGACACTGTCTCCTCTTTGTCGAGGATGTCATGCACATCCGCCGCTACCGGAGCGTCACCATCGCCATCTGCGACGACTGCAGTGTCGGTGTTGCGCTTAGGATCTTCGTCGGGTCCAGCAGCATTGCTCTGCTCACGCACTGGCTGACCGTCAGCCCCCCGTCCTCCATCAAGGTCGAGGGGCACAGGATCACTCTTCGGCGACCCAAACCCCGACAGACGAGGGAAGGATGTGTCCGCTTTGCGAAGTGCTGGGTCGGTTGGCGAGTCAGGCGGCTTCGTCGGCACCACAGACACCGGCGAAGTCGCAAGGTGAGTGGAACCACCGCTGATACCGTCGTTAAAAGCCGACAAGCGGTGCAGATTCGGGTTCGACCTGCTAGACATATTGGTCTTGTGGCTGCGTGAAGAGCGATGCGACACGGCAGGAGAGTCGGGAACGGTCCGGCTCGTGGTGCTCGGTGACGGGACGGTGGCAGCTCGGCGGATGGACGGGGGCGTGCCCGGAGACGACACTGTGGTGTCCAGAGCAGCCGGCGCCTCGTGTAGAGAAGCCTTCTGCGCAGCCTGGAGCACCAGCTGCTCGTCGACGACATCCTTGGCGAATGGGTCGTGCAGCTCGTCTGCGGGGGTAGGGGCTTTGTCGACCTTGCCTGAGGCCTTGCTCGACGTCCCACCCGTGGCAGTCTTCTTCACCTTGCCGAGGAGCGCCGAGAAGCTGCTGCCCGAGGGCGAATGCGGGAACTTGCCGTCCTCGTTGGCGGGCGACCGCGGTGCAGGCGACACGGGGGCCGATATGTTCGAAGATGAGAGCGCAGAGGAGAGACCCGACTGGCTGGCGGTCGGCGGCTCGATGTCACCCTTGCCGCTCGTCTTGCGGTGGAACAGCGACGACAGGCGGCCGCTGCGCCTCTTCTCCGAGACCTCTGAGCCCGAGCCGGGGGCGAGGGAGTCATGCGACGTCGCGTTGGGAGAGAGGTCCGACGCGAAAGCCGCGCCAGCGGTGGCAGCACCAGCGGCAATACCGAGAGCTGCGGCGCTGTGTCGCTTGTCCACTGGAGTACCAGGGCCAGGTCGCCGCGCAAAGTCAGGAGCGAGGGGGCTGTTGACGTCGGTGGACGACAACGCTGCCCCACCTGCAGCTGCGGGCTCGAGAGTAGGGACAGATGCAGGGAGTCCGGAGACTTGCGTTGGTGAGGTTGATGGGCCCGTGGCTGCGAGTACATCGTCAGTCGCTGCTGTATTCGCGGCGATGGGATCGACTGTCGCCGTCTCAGCGTCGGACGTCACGATGACAGCGGGCTTGAGTTCGCTGGCGGGCGCAACGGTCGCGCCTGAAGACACCTGAGCTGTTTTGGTAGCCGTTGTGGCAGCCTCAAGAGCAGGAGCTTCCGTCTCTTCCACAACACTCTGGTTGCTACCAACATCCTTTGTCCCCGACTGTTTGTCCTCGGATGGTGACGCCTGTCGCTGCGTCAAAGCACTCGCTTCCCGGGGAGTGGCTGGAGATATGGTCTCCTCATCGGGTGATGAGATAGACGAGATGCCGAGTCCCAGTCCGGCCAGAGCACCTACGGCAGCTGCACCTCCAGCGACGGCTGGGGTGTTGTCGTTTGCTGCGGTGATACCATTGACGACTGCGTTCTGACCCGCATCAACAGCGCGAGTGTGCGCTGGCTCGAGGATGCCGCCGGTGAGAGCATCCGGCTGGACTGCTGCAGCAAGCGGCGCAGCGGCCGTCTCTGTGACAGATATCGTTGCAGGGGTCGGAGCAACGTTCTCGGCGACCGATTCAGTAGCAGGTACCCCGCTGTCAGTAGCCTTGACTTCAAGTGCTGCTCCAGGCGGAGCCACCGCCGCCGCCGCCTCTCGCCCCGGCACACCCCTCGTCTCCGCCCAGTGCCGCCAGAGCTGCTCGTCTAGCTCATACCACTTTGCCATCTTGGCAAGTGGCTTGACGTCTGTGTCGATCACGCTGACGCTCGAGCTCTCCTCGTCAAGCACGTACCCGCCCTCTGCGGGCGTCAGCACCGCCCGCACGATGACTGAGCAGTCCTTGAACGTCGCGGAGAGGGCGTACGCGATCTGCCGCTGCCGTGGAGTCCATGTCGCCGAGGCATCCGGGTTGGCCGTGTAGAGTGTCACAAAATCAGCAAGCTCGGCCACGGTCGGCTCAGGCATGAGCTCAGGCGCAAAGAGCGGCGCGTCGGGGTGGGCGGTCTGGAACTCCTTCGCAAGAGTAGATACGTCGCTCGCGTCCAGAGTGGACTGGAGGCGCTTGAGGTGGTGTAGCACGGCGGATGAAGCCAGGAGCGGGAGGATGAAGTCGTCTGCTGTGCCATTCGGAGGTGCGGGGATGGTGTTGTCCTGCTGTCAGCATGAGTCGACAGGAGTCACGGTAGCTAAGCCAGTGATGTAGATGTAGCTCAAACACACTCCGTCTCTTGTGCTGCTCTCATCTGTCCTCGTACTCACATCGGCCGGGGCCACTCGCTTGCCATCCACGAAGACACGCAGGTTGTTCTTCTCGCCGCCCGAGGCATGCCACTGCGCCCAGAGCGCGTCCAGCGCTCGCTGCACACGTTCCGGCTGGCCCGAGTACAGATTCAGTGGGCAGTACCCTGTGTCGCCCTCACCCTCACCCTCACCCCTGTAGTGCTGATGCAAGCGGAAGCGGCTGACCTCGCTCTTGATGGCAGCTGCGTCGGGCGGGGACACGTCCTCACGAGCAGGCAAGAAACCCCACTTCGGCTTGATCTCGACAGCCAGCACCTTCACGCCGCTCGAGGTTGGAGCAGCACCGAGGAGGTCGTCCATCAGCTGCGCGGGGACGGTGTAGTCGATCACATCGGCAAGCGTCTTGCCCTTGGTCTCCTCGCGGCGCGCTGTAGGTCGTAGCAACTCTACCGGCGTAACAACAGCTCGTGCCCAGGTCTCGCTCACGGGGACACTGGTCCACCCCGGCAACAGGCTGGCAGGCAGTAGCTCACGCACGAGTCTGCTCTCCCATTCCTCGCGCAGAGCAACGTTTGCATCCCCAGCCGTGGCCTTGCGCAGGCGGACAACTTTGCCCTGCAGAGGTGGGTCGGCGCCACGGTAGCGGAACACCGCGTGCGCGCCTCCTTCAGCGAGGTAGATCCAGTCTGCGGGCTGCGTGGCAGTGAGCCCAAAG
This sequence comes from Cutaneotrichosporon cyanovorans, assembly GCA_002335625.1. Taxonomy (NCBI): domain Eukaryota; kingdom Fungi; phylum Basidiomycota; class Tremellomycetes; order Trichosporonales; family Trichosporonaceae; genus Cutaneotrichosporon; species Cutaneotrichosporon cyanovorans. The sequence continues at coordinate 32,261 of BEDZ01000026.1, read as the reverse complement.
GTTTCTAAGGGGCCGGATGGAGTAAGGTCAGACGCTATGGCTGGGTCAGACGATGCCAAGGGGCCCGGAGTGGTCGCCAAGGCAGATATCGCAGTCGGACTAACTGCCCTTGCCCCAGCTGTGGTTGTCGGGTCACCTGTCGTCGTAGTCTCTCCTGTAGTGGTAGGGTCAGCTGTCGGTGTCGCAGCTGTCACTGTCTGGCCAGCTGTCGTCGTTGGGCCAGTTGTCGTCGTTGAACCGGTCGTCCTTGAGTCAGATGGTAGTGTCGGACCGGGACCAGCTGCAGCGCTGCTAGTATCTCTTGGGCCCACTGCCCTCTTCTCCACCTGCGTTCCCGCCTCCTTAGGCCCGGGGATCACGACAATCTCGCCCATCTCCCCTACAGTGTACTCCGTCGGCGCGGTCGACAACGCCGAGTCCCTCGACTCATGTTTCTTGCTCGCGCCAGCCGCCTCGGGAACAGGGCCAAGGATCTGCTTCCCAGTCCGGGCGGGCGCAGTCCCATGCGCACCCAGTATCGACGAGCGGCGTCGGAAGCTCTTGGTCAGGCTAGCGAGGCCGAACGAGCTGAAGCGCGACCCGAGCTGGGTTGGCGATGTCGGCGGCGATGTCTTTGCCACGCGCAGGTCCGGGATCGGCTGCTCAGGCGATGACGGGACCGGCTCTGGCTTCGGCTCCCTCTTCGTCAGAGTGACCAGCAACCAGTCGACCTTGTCGCCCTCGCTCTCGCCCTCGCCCTCGGCAGCGGGCAGCGGCGACGCGAGCTGCACGAGCGCGAACCGCGGCCAGCTGCTCGACGCGACGGGGTCGAGCTGCCCGTCCTCCACAAAATGCAGGAACGCGTGGTCGATGTCAACGACCTCCTCCGAGGCCAGCACGTACGTCGTCAACGGTGTTCCGCCCGAGATGAGCGCCTTGACTCTATCTGACGCGCTGGTCACTGTCGGCCTGGTCGGCCCCTTTGGCCTCCTGAGGCTGAGGGACAGATCCTTCACGTTGTCAGACGACTCGCCGAACCCGCTGACCTCAAAGTCTGACCACTGCGGCGGTGGAGATCTGGACGGGCTGAGATTGGCGGCTGAGAAGCTCTGGCGCACTGTGTTGGGCCGTGTGGGCGTCTTGCTCGGGCTCTCGGCAACGGCGCCGAGGTTCGATTGCACAGTGGACGAGTGCGACTGCAGCTCGTGGCGCGGCGCGTCGCCCCACGACGCCGAGCGGCGGTGGTAGCTGGTGCTCTGGTTGTCCGACTCTGACGTGCTCGAGAACGGGCGGTACCGGAACGCCTCGCTGGTTGGAGAATCGAGCGGCGGCGGTGTGGATATCGGTGAGGCGACCTCCAGCCCCTTGGCGAGCGACAGCTCCTTTAGAAATGCCAGCGAGTCCTCGCTGAGCAGGTCGTTGAGGCCCACGGTCTGAGGAGCGCTGCCGGCCGCAGTGCCACGCAGCGCGACCCACCTTGGTGCCGATGCGTCGTCGCCGAGCTTGGCGATGAGGGCGTCGCCCAGCACCCTCGCCGGATCAGTGCCTATTGGCAGTGCCGAGTCAGACGTGCCGAGCGCGACGTGCAGGGTCTTGCGCGGGAACGTCGATGCAGGTGGCAGGGGCAGGTGTTCTGACGACGCGGAGGACTCGCCAAAGGGGTAAGAGAGTATGAGCTGCACGAGGCGCCGAGGCATCTTCTGCTGCGTTGTCTGCCAGCGCAGGCGGGCGTAGAAGAGGTGCTCGGTGCGTTGCCCAGCGGTCTTGAACGCCTGGTACAGTGCATTCCAGTCTGTCATGCCGTTGCTACTGCTGGTGCTACTGCCCCCTGTCGGAGTAGAGCCCAGCAGCCACCAGCCGATCAGGTGGCACAGGCGGCCGGCGCTCATGGCGTTCCGCTCAGCGTGCATAGCTATCGCGCCGACGACCTCGAAGACGGCGGACAAGAGGCGCACGACGGTGTCGTCAAGCTGGGGCACGAGCATGGTCGCGTACGCTGTGCGCGGGTACGACGCGGCATGCTCCTGCTGCACGAAGCGGACGTAGACGGCTGGGTCGATGATGGGCTTCGACGATGGTGCCAGGCGGCGCAGTAGTACTTTGAGCGCCTCGGCGAGGTCGACGGGGTCGGGCGAGTCGCGAGCAACAGCGAGGAGGCGCGCCTTCCAGTCCGCGGACGCTCCTGATGATACTCCTGCTGAACCTCCTGCTTCTGCTCCTTCTTGCAGTCCCTCTTTGGTCGATGAATGCGCTTCTGTATCTTGCCTGGCCGGGTACTGCCCGACGATAGAGGGAAACTTGTCCGCCAGCTCTGGCCTCCGGGAGAGCACGAACAGCACGCCGAGCTGCCGTTGCCGGTCCTTGTTCGCCATCAATCGTCGCGGCAGCATGATGCCCACGCGCTCGGCGCCTGGGGTCAGTATCGTACTCGAGTCTCTGAGCTCAGAGCCACACTGACGATGACCAAGCTTCCAAGCCATATACCAAGTCACAAACCTAGTCATAGATCAAACCATAGACCATGTCATGGACCAAGTGGTACACCCAGCCATAGACCATGTTAAAGGCAGTGCCATGATCATGGCAGCAAACCATTGCCTTGGTCATGACCCATCCTGCCTTCGTTCACGCAACCGCAAGCTATGCCGAGTCCGTGGACCCCAACCAGCCTTTGTCAGAGCGGCAGAGCGTATCGGCAGTCGATCATGGCTCAGCAATGACCTGCGCTCTCTGGGCATCGACCATGCTGCACTCCAAGCCTTGACCCGAAGCTCTCAGCTAGGCATGTCGTGCGACGTAGCAAGCCATGCCCTCCCTCACAGCCGCTTACTATCTCCCACTCCACCATGACCACAAGACATGACCACAAGACATGACCACAAGACATGACCACACCCACACCAACACCCACCTATCCGACTCAGCTCCGGCCCCAACCACTCCCATGCCGCCTGCACATCCCCCGGGGTATACCGCTGCGCATCGAGCGCCCGCCGCTCAGCCGCAGTGAGCACCGGCGTCCGCCCGACCGCATCGAGACCAAGGCTCGCACTCGCATTCGCAGACTCGGACGCTCGGGCCTCGGACTCGAACGGCAGTGCAATGTCGATGCGCGGCGGGGGTGTGCTCGTGCTCGTGCTCGTGCCCGCTGGTGTCCCCGCCTTCGTCCGTCGTGGTGGTGTCGTAGCCCGCCCGCCGCCGCCGTCTACACTCGCCCTCGCCCCGCTCGCTAGCCGAGTACTGCTGCTGGGTCCCGCCGCCGCCGCCGCCGCCGCCGCTGTCGCCTTTGACCGCCCCTTCGAGCGCACACGCTGGGGCCGCTTCGACGTCGGTGAGGGGGGCGACGCCGTCCCCCGCTCACCCTGGGCCGCCGTCCTCTTCTTCGAGAAGAGCGAGAAGATGGACACCATGGGGGAAGAGGGGGTGGGTGTAGAGTGTCGAAAGGGGAGTCGTGTCGAGGCGTGAGGGTCGAGTGTCCTAGCGGCGTTGCGGCTGGTCCAAGCTGTCGCTGTCGCAGTCGAAGTTACACTGTCGCACGAGCGTCGAAATCTAGCAGCGACGAGCTACGCGGCGTCAACGACCAACGTCCCAAGAGCTATGCAGAGCAACGCTCACAACGCTGCCGTACTCGTCTTCACTCGCCGCTCGCTCGCCCGACACCTGGATGTGGAATGGCGCAAAGGTATGAAGCGAAACGGATACCTAGTTTGAACACAAAGGGCAATCTATCACGGCCCTCGATCTGCCATCAATCGCTGCTACAACTGCCATCACCACATCCCCTCCAACCCCTATGCATGGAAATCTCGACGGTGGATGTCTAGTGTTATGCATCATCTGCCTCTATGCTGGATTTGGTGCATGTTCACCGCGTGGATAAGGAGCAAAGCGCGTTCGACTATGCTCGATCACGGCTATCACGGCAAGATCGGTAAGATCTATGGACGCGCGCGCCACGACACGCGAGGTGGAGGATGGGATGGGATGAACTATCGAACAATGAGCTAGTCCAGCCAGGGACCGCGGGACGAGCTCGCCTGCAATAATCCTGGCGTTCTAAGCATCTAATGCTCCTGGCGGGGAGCTAACTGGCAGCAGCCATGCCTGTGCGGCCGTGCGGGTTCTACTGGCCTACTGGCCTGTGCGATGGGCTGCGGGATGGCGAGTGCGTTGGGATGGTATGGTGGATTGGATTGGGTTGGCGGTGGTATGCGCGCTATGCGCGCTTGCGGTGTTGCTGCTTTGGGCATGGTGCGGGCCCGTTTGGGCAGCTGTTCGAGCGACTGCTTTGGGCAGGCGGTCACGTACGGTGGGTGTTGTTGATGCGAGCGTGCCAGTGCCAGTGCCATGGTGGTGTGGGATCGCATCTCGATGTCGTCGACTGTAGGGGCGAGGAGCGCATGCAGCTGATTGCAAAGCCAATCCAGGCGTCCGCGTTGCTTGTGTGTTCGTGCTGTGCTGTCCGAGACGCAAAGCTCGGTGCGAGATGTGACGGTGCGAGTCACGACGGTGCAGACTGTGACGGTGCGAGTCACGACGGTGCAGACTGTGAACGTGGCGCGAGTGGATGCAAGCCGTGTACGAGTGAGGACACGGGGAGTGATGAGAGCAGGCAGATGCTTTATGGGCGAACACGCAACGAGCTGCGCGAACCACTGCTCGCGAACCACTGCTCGCTCACCACTGCTCGCTCACCACTGCTCGCTCACCACTGCTCGCTCACCACTGCTCGCTCACCACTTGCACTCTGCGCTCCTGCTCTCACTCCCCTGCTCCCTTCTCACTGCCCACCCCCCTCGCCCCGCTCCTCTCCCCCTGACCCTGCCCCTCACCCACCTCCCCCTCCCCCTCCCCCTCGCTCGGGTCATAGTGGAAGTCCCAGTCCTCGCCCTCGGGCGCAAGCAACCTCGCCCACTCCAGCATCAAGCGCAGCATGTACGCCTGCATGTCCGCGTACCGGTACATGCGCTCGACAAAGCACTTGCCGTTGTGTGCGAGCGCCTGCGCCGTGCGGTCAAAGCCCGGTGCGCCCGACGCGCCCGGGGTGCCCGCGAAGAACGCCATGATGTCCGCGAGGTCCGAGTAGTCGACCTTGGACGGGACGTACATGAACCACGGGACGAGGTGGGGCTGGAAGAACTCGGTAAAGATGGTGGACTTGATGACCATCGAGTTGGTCGCCATCAGGCGGCGGAAGCGGCCGCTCCAGCTGTTGCCGTCGACGTCGAGGAGGAACTTGTAGTCCTCTGCGGCGCGGGGATGTTGGTAGCGCGCCCACGAGATTGCGTTTCTGGGGTCAGCGGGGCATGCGCATGGGAGCAATCAGTGTCAGAGGCAGGGTAAAGAAGGCAGGCAGTCAGACAGCCATGCCCTCAAACGACCACCAGGCTGTAGAGCAGACCGCCACAGAGCTTTGCCCCAGTGCTTGCGTCTTCAGCTGCGCTGCCTGCTCGTTGCCGGTTCGCTTCGCTGCGCTGCTTGCTTGCTGCCTGCTCGCTGCGCGCCGCTTCGCGACGCTCCGCGAGCGCACTCACTTCATCTCCGCGCACGTCCCATCCTTCTTGTCACACTGGATCGGCTTCCCACTCAGACTGATATCGTAGAACTGCTTCGCAGCAACGCGCGCAGGCGCCTGCACCTTCTCCACACCCGGCTGCGCACCGACCGTGGGCGAGAGGTACTCCACCACCTCGTCCGAGCGGTCATTCGCAAACTCATGCAGCCGCCAGCGATGCGACTGCCGCCAGTCGACGTGCTTGTTCATCATGGAGATACCCGTCACGCTCCCGCGCCAGAGTAGACGCGAGTCGCGCTTGCGATCCCACTCGCGGTCGCGGTGGGTGTCGGGGTCGAACTGCTCAAGCGGCGTGACGAGAATGTCCGAGTTGATCGACGTCTTAGCCAGGCTAAACACGGGCAGCAGGCGCGTGTGCAGTCGTGGATGGGTGTCCTCGGTGTGCGGCTCGATCGTGAGCCCGTGCAGGGGGACGATGTACGGGTTCTGGCATATATCGCCCGCCTCGTAGCCGTCGAAGACAAGAGAGCGGCCCTCGCTGCTCGCATTCGTGCGCATGGGCGAGTCGGGCGCACACGAGCGCGCGAGCTGCACGTCCCAGTCGTCCGTCTCGTCCAGGTGCGCCGTGGTCTCGCCCTGCCGCCCGAGGTCGGTGAGCGACTTGTGCCGCGCCCACGAGAGGTAGATCTGCGGCTGGTCGAAGATGGAGAAGGTGGCGGAGAGGTCGGGGAGGAGTTTGGAGACTGTGCGGAGGAGGCTGGGGTTAGCGACAACCTTGGAAAGCGGTAGCTGGAGAGCGGTAGCACGGAGTTGTAGGTCGTAGTTGTGGATAGTAACTGCTGCTGCTGTGCCGACACACCGCAGCCACTTCGTGGCCCGCTCCGTACTCACGCTGCCATCTTCTGCGCGCGCGGCCGAGTTCCCCTATACCTGAACCCGCCTGCATCCTTGATCGTAGTAAACACCCTGTGGTCCTTGATGGATATTGTAAACACCTCAGGCATGTCTTCCACCTGCGCCTGGCGGCGCAGCAGCTCAGACTTCGGCAGACCCCAGAACGGCGCCAGGTCCGTGTTGATCCTGTCGTACTCGTCTGGCAGCACGATGTCATGCTCCACCGCAAACTCCCACCACTTGTCGAACCCCCGCGGCGGGCGGCGCCCATACCGGCTCTCGTACTCGGTCACCGCTTCGCCCAGCGTCTGGCTCTGGCGCGCCAGCAGCTCCTCCCACCTGCGCTCGCCGAGCGCCAGCAGCTCCGGTATCGGGTGTGGTGCCGCCGGGTCGTCAGAGAGCACGAGGTGGCCAGAGTTCGAGTACCGGTGATGGGGAGAGCGTGTGCTGTTCCCCCGTACTACCCCTATACGTCCCTCGGAGTCGCTGCAGTCGACGCCGCGGAGCTCGCACAGGTACTCCAGGTCGCGTTGGTACGCCTCTGTCGTCGACACGAACTCGCACACCGGGTCGGTTCCGGGCAGTAGTCCCACCGGCTGGTTGAAGAAGAGCACAACGAGGAGGACAAGGAGGGCAACAACACCTGCCGTCCGCCGCGTGTTACTCCTCCCCAGGCCAAGCATCTGCATCCACTTCGACACCCTGTCCTGCAGACCCGCTGGCGCCGAGCGCAACGACGCCGTGGACCACATCGACCTCTGCGAGTCCGGCACGCGTCGCCGCCGCCTTTTGCCCCGCTCGAGCAGCTCGTAGTCGTCCCCCTCCTCCTCGTCCGAGCTGCCGCCGGCGGACGCGAACGACACCCTCGCCGGGCTGCCGTCCCTGCTGTCGCGCCCGGCGATGACCTCGCGCATGAGTGAGTGCGAGCGCGCGCGCGGTGTCGACGGCATCGGCGGGCGGGCGCGGGGCGGGGCGGATTGCGGGGGGTATGAGGAGGTCGGGCGATCGCAGAGATAAGGAGTGGTGGTTTGTCGTAGCGGCGGTCGATCCCACTGCTGCCGGTGCCAATGCCGTAATACAAGTGACGACCCCGCGGGTCAGCTACCCAGTCGCGCCGCACAGAATTGTGCAGAGGTCTCAACTCTGATGCTGTTGAGCTCGATGTTAGACAATGTCGAGGTCGAAAACAAAAGTCGAAAGTCACGACAAGTGACACCTCCGGAGCAATACCCAGGCGTCGATGTCTACCGCCTCAGGAGCACTTCACCGCGATTTGAACTGCAGCTGCCTGTTAGCTGTTAGATTTGATGCTGCGCTAACCAGCACTACTGCTGCTGCCTGTTGCAACCCAACTTTCTAGCACCGGAAATCAGCCCGGAAGCGTCGTACGCCGCACGCCACGGGAGCGCCTCGTGGTAAGCTCGAGCGCTACGACCCATTCAGTGGTCAGGGGGGGTGAGACCTATAGAGACCGCATGCCGCAAGCGCGGTCAAGCGAGTTTAGAAGGGCGATCAGACGAAGCGAGCGATCGTCTGGCGGAAGTTTGAGCTTGTTCTGGCCGTGGACGGGCGCGCGATGTTGCAGAAGCAGTGGACGTCGAGTGCTGGCGGTCCGGGCGATGAACGGTGGTGGTACGGGCTCGTGGACAGGAGTCGAAAGCGATATAGTTGTACACAGGCGACAGGGAGCAGGGAGACAGCTTCTGGGAGCTGCTCTGACCGTCTGGCTTGCACAGAATGGATGTGTAAAGCAATGGATGAGTGGACAAAGTCAGTAGTTGCTGAGGATGGAAAGCAGGAGGATCAGCGTCGTGGCATCCTGCACTTCAAACATCCCTTTTCCGGTGAGACCTGGTCTCGACGATGCTACAACCGTTGATCAAGCGCTACGAAGTCGTTGGAACGCAAGAAGCTGCAACTGAGCCCCCTTTAGACAATAGCAGAAGCGTGCTGGTCGTTGCTGTATCGTTGAAGCCGAGTGTGCCAGGTAAAAGCTCGAGCTCGAGCTCGAGCCCCGGCGCGGTTAGCCCTGCCCCTTCTGTCCTGATCAAAGCCGAACTGACGGAGCGAGAGTATCCATGGGATGTTGCAACGCGCTGCGGGCCATGTCCTCGTTGCAGGCAGGAGGACAGAGCGCCGCCTGCCACTTGGTACTGCTACAATACATCTTACCCAGATCGCCTCGAACTCTACTGCCACCCTCACTGATAGATTCTCCCCTACCCCTGACCCCCTCAGCTGCCGACTCTCGCACTCAGCCGCCGCATCTCCTGCGGCGTGAAGCGCAGAATCACCCCCAGCACCCTGACCAGGTTCGGCCGCATCTCCTTGTGCTCGAGGAACTGCAGGATAACGTTCCGGAGGTACTCGAGATTGACCTCCTCCTCCTCCGGGACTGTGGCGTTCGACTCCCGCCGCGGTGTGTCGGTCGACTTGCGCGGTGGCTGCTGCTGGTCCTGCGATGGCCGTGGTGGTTGCTCTGCCCCGGGTGGTGGACTCGGCCCAGTGGCCCCCGCACCAGCCCAGTACCCGACTCCCGGCCCCCTCTGCCGCTCCAGCAGCTGTGCCGAGCTCTGCACCTTGCGCAACTCGTCGCGGAGTGTCCTGTTCTGAGCCCGCAGCTTGTCGTGCGTGGCCCTCGCCTCCTCCAGCTGCGCGAGCACGCCCGCCCGTTCCCCTTGCGCGGCGGCGAGCTCGTCCCTCGCGGCACGCTCAGCATCCAGCGCGACAGCCACATCCGCATGCGCCTCATCTACCGTCGTTCGCAGCGTCACCATCTCGCGCTCGAGTTTCCGCCGTGCCGCGTCGGCAGCTTCAAGGGCCGCGTCGCGCTCCTTCTTAACGGCGGTCCACGACGCGCTCTCCTGGTCCTTCTCGGCGATGGTGCGTCGCAGTTGCTCGAGCTCGCGTACCCGCTGGGCAAGCTTGGCCGCCCAGTCCTCCTCGAGCTCGTTGCGTTCGCGCTCCAGCGCTCGCACGCGGGACCGCAGATCGGACAGCTTGGCCTCGGCGCGGGCATCGGCGTCAGCGAGGAGTCGTTGGACCTCGGACGCCGAGGTGCTCCGTGACGTGGCGGAGGGCGACGACTCTGGCGGCTGGGGTTGGGATCGGCTGCCTGATGCCGCGGTCTCTTCCAGCATCGTCACGCGGTCCAGCGCCTCGCGGAGCTGGAACTCGAGCTCGGATGTGCGTGCGCGTAGTGTTTCGGCCTCGGCGCGGGCGGTCTCTGACTCGGACTGCCGGGTCTGGATGGTCGCGAACTGCGCCGAGTTGGTGCCCTGTAGTTCCTTGACGGTGGCCTCGAGGGCGTCTATTGCTGATGACTTGGCTGTGAGCTCACGAGCGTGTGCGGCCTGGAGTCAGCGAATACAATCAAAGCACAACAGATGCCAAAGCACAGCAGATGCAGCGGCACGACGGCAAAGCCGTCATTCGTCCGTAGAACCTAACGGAAGAGCTCTCCTCGCAATGGTCTCATGCAGCAGCTAGCAGCCCCCGCCGAATGAGTCTCTGTGCCTGCGAATCGCCTGCGAATGGTCGCTGACGCGACCATTCAACCCACACCCACCTTCGTCGTGATCATCTCCAGCTCCCACGCGCCCTTGGCACTCGCCATGTCCCGCTCCGCCTTCTCCCGCACACTCGCGACCTCGCGCTCGAACCCCTTGCGCAGGCTCGTCACCTCGCGCTCCTTGTCCGCCTTGACCCGCTCCGCCTCCTCGATCGCCTTGGAGCGCTCGGCCCGCTCTTCGGCTCGGTCCTTCTCGATCTCCTCCTTGTCCTTCTCGAGCTTGATGTTCTTCTGCCGCACGGCTTTGAGCAGGCTCATCGCCTTGCCGCGTTTTTCTTCTTCCTCTTTGGCAGTCTGGCGGGCTTTGTCGAGCTCGCCGCGGAGCTGGCCGAGTTGGACCATGTCGGCGCCCTTGGAGCTCAGATCCTTCTCCGCCGCGGCGAGCTGAGATCGCAACTGTCCCACGAGCTCCGTTTGCGACTTGGACTCGAGGCGGTGTGTGTCTCGTAGCTCTTCTATTCGGGATTCTTGCACTGACGTCAGCAAAGAGTTTCAAGTCTCAGTGAGCCGAGATCATCTGGAGTACAGAAACATCTCAGCAAAGTGTCCAGCGACTCCTGCTCGACATGATCTCGCTCAAAGCAAGCCCCTCGCGTCCCCCCCTCGCACTCACACGACATCTTCTCCTGCAGCCGCCTCAATTCCGTAGTCATCATGTCCACCTTGCCCGTCACCATGCGCACCCAGCCGTCGAGCGCATCGGAGTCGGCAATCCCACCCTCGAGCGGAGTCAGTTCCTTGAGCACCTTGTTGGCAGCGTGCGACTGGCTCAGGAGGACGGTATATCGTTCAGAGAGGTCTGGCGTCAGCACCGGTTCGTAGAGGACGACCTACCCTCGAAGCGGCGCTCAGCGGCAGCAAGGCGGGTGGTGATGTCGTCGTCGTCGGCGTCGGGATTCTTGGCAGCCACGTCGGCGACAGTCTTGGCTGCGTCCGCAACTACTGCGTCCGCGACTGCCTCGCCTGCCTCGGCGGTTACGGCGGGTACGGGTATGTCGGTGGCTGTGTCTGCGACAGCCGCAGTAGTTGTAGCATCGGCCACGGTAGAAGAGTCAGCCGTTGCTGTTGGAGGCTCATCGACGCTAGCGTTGTCGCTGGCCTTGACAGATCCCGCCATGTCAGCAGTCGCAGCAGCGGTATCGTCGGGTGTAGCATCGGCCGCGTTGACCGTAGCGTTGGCAGAGATTGTGGTAGGACCCGACGGCTCAGCGACAGTTGCGTTGGTAGTGTCTGTGAATGCGGAAACATCCTTGGGACCATCTATCGCACCTGCATCGGTAGCTCCAGCGCTCCCATCTGCAGGCTTGCTGGTCGTATCTAACCCTTGTGCTGATATTGGCTTCGCCCCATCGTCCGCTGTCAGTGCTGTTGAAGTCGGCGCTCCCGGCGCTTCCTCCACGGCCACCGCTGCGTCCTCGTCATCGTCTGCCTCCTCCTCAGCACCGACGGCCTTCTTGCCCTTCTTCTTCTTCTTGTTCTTCTTCTTCTTGGCAGCGGAGATTGGGGGCGCCTGAGTGGTATCTGGTTGCTTATCTGGGTCGGCAGTACCGTTGACGGCCTCGCTCGGGGTGTCGATGGCTGCTGGGACCTCGTCGACTGCGGCTGGAGTTGCGAGCTTCGAGTCATCAGCCGGCGCAGTCTGACCATCAACGGAGGGTGGGCCATCGACGCTCGCGGCTCCGTCGGCCTTCTTGACCTCCGTTTGGTAGAGCTCAGCCTCCTTGGCGCCCTCGCCCTCCTTCTCCCTTGCTGCCTTGTCCTCATCCTTGCTAGAGATCATGTCCTCATTCTCCTCCTCGAGCTTCTTCTTCCCTTCCTCTCCCTTCACGTTCTCCTTCGCCTTGCCCTCGTTCTTGGCCTCGGCCGTGTCGGAATCGACTCCCTCCGCCTTCACCTCTCCCGCCTTGCCCTCCTTCACCTCCTCCGCCTTGCCCTTATCACCCTTCACAACCCCCTTCTCATCCTTTGTATCCCGCTTGAAGTCTCCACTATGCCGCGCGGCAAAGCTCTTCCTCAGCCCTGACAATGCGCTCTCCGCGAGCTGCGACGGGTCCACCCTTCCCGCGGTACCCGGCGACGTGGGGTTGCTCCCTGCTGCCGGCCCATTCTTCGGTGTCGCAGGCCGTGATGGCGTCCCCGCCGGCGCAGGCGACGCCGCCCTGCTATGTGGTCGCGAGCCCGCAGCCCCAGCACCACTCCCGCCAGCCTTGCTCGCCGGTACGCCCCCGTTGCCCTTGCCCGTGCCCGTACTCGTGCCCGCACTTGCGCTCGAACCCCCTGCTGCCGGCGCACCGGCACCGGCCACGGACTGCGCGCCCGCCAGCGCCCGCTGCTGCAGCGACGAGCCCGTTGCCTCGAGCTGCGTCACGGCAGCCTTCAGGCGGTCCGAGAGGCTCACGCCGAACATGCCGGGAGTCGTTGGGTAGGTTGGTAGGTGTTGTTGCTGTTGTTCTGACCGCTGGACGACGCGGTGGACAGACATGGTCGTCGGATGTCAGCGGCGTGGATCGAGGCACCGTCAGACTGGGGGAGGAGTGTGGCGGATGGCGTTGCTTGTGTCTTCGAGCTCAAACTTGCGTTATGAGGTCTGCACATTGTTTCTATCAGTACAGAGCGTGTTCTTAGGGCTTGATCTGGGAGAGGAGCTGCTACTGACGCTGTTGTATTGTTACAAGAACGGCATTGAGTGAGGTTCTGAGCGGGCGAGGTACTGCCACGTCAATCGACCTGGCATGATCGAGTCCAACTCGACAAAGGGGTGTATCTCACTCTCGCCTTGGTTTTCGTCTTGAAAGCATTAAGATCCATTGCACTGCATAAGGTATGGGCTAGGACGGAGTGGCTTGGACTGATACTTGTGTTGCTACAGTACAATATATGATGAAGAGCACCAGCGAAGGCGACCGCCACATGCCCATGACACGGGTATCGTACTGCGACATCACCCTTATACCTTTGTATCTTTTTCTGAGACAATCGTTGATGTACAGTAGGTAGAGCCGACTATCAGGTGGCAGTTGCAGTTGTGACGTGGAATCCAAGCTGACGTCTGATCATTTGGTGGCAGCAGCTGCAGCGTATGCTCCTCCGGCCTCGCCAGTCGGCCTACCGGTGACAGTGAAGTCGGGCGCAAGCAGAGGGGTAGTAGGGGATGTCGGTGCAATGGGTTGACAACTCGCTGGCTTCGTTACAGCGTTGGCATACCCATTGATGTCCTGCGATGGGGCATCGCTAGCACTGTGGTGCTGCTGGACGGGGTTGGTGAGCGGCAGAGCTTGCGATGGCGGGGAGTGAGACGGCGGTGAGAGTGAGTACTGAAGCGACGAGTTGACAATGTGCGACGGCCGCTGGTCTCCCGAAGCAAACAGGTCGGCACCGAGACCTGGCGAATACGCAATGCCAACAGCATTGATTGAGTTGGACGAGTGCAGGTAGCCTGATGGATATGCCCCACGGCCCTGGTAATGGCCATACCCATTACCCTGCCCGCCATACCCATACTGGTCCGCATAGTGCACATTCGCCTGGCACCCCCCACCGTATGCACCCACACCGGCCTGTGACGCCGGGCCAGCAGTAAAGTCGTGCTGGAGATCCGTGTCGTTGTCCAGCTCGGCCACGAGCCGCCGGCGCTGGGCATCCGCCTCGTCCAGCGACCCGCGGTGGTGCTTCTCGTACTCGTAGACGTCGGCGGATGAGATGTCGATGGGCTGAATGCTCTCGTCGAAGCGCCTCGAGGGGCGAGGTTTCCACCTGCGGAGGAGGGTGAAGACGAGGATGGTGATGCCGATGAGAGAAGCGATGACGATGATGCCGATGAGTGCGGGCACGGGTAGGCCAGTGGTCGAGGAGTCTGCAGAAGCGCTGGCACTGGCGTTGGCACTCGTAACGGAGGGGCGAGGGGCGGGAATGCGGGTGGTAACCAGCTTGGGAGGGTTAGCGTCGGAGGTCCATGTCCAAGGGGCCGGGCTGCTTGACGAGGAGGACCGTGTGGCGGAAGACGTGGTCGTGGTCGTGGTTGTTGAGGTTGATAAGCGGGCTGTGGATGTCCTGGTGCTCGTGGCCGTGGTCGCTGGCGTTAGCTCAGCTCTTCGCGATGAGTCATGAGTCATGGACAGGCAGTCGATGGAGCTCCCAACGTGTGAGAGCAGCCAACCTGTCAGACTCACAGGTAGTGCTGGACGCTGACAGAGATGGTTCAGCACTGGACGACGTCAAACTCTGGGTAGTCGTGGTGCTGGAAGAGGTGGGAGAGCGGGTCGCGGAGGTGGCGGAAGACGTTGAGGTAGCAGACCAAGAAGTGGGTGACACAGAGGATGACCTGGCAGGCTGGCTGCTCGAGCTCGACCCAGTCGCAGTGCTGGATGAGCTCGGATCTGCAGATGAAGAAGTAGCAGATGGCTCCTCGTCGCCCTCGTCATCTTCATCTGTTGCTCCTGGCAGGTCGCTGGTCGGCGCTTGCCTGGCGCCCAGCGCTGCGTGGTGTCGCCTGTGATGAAGGCCGGTCTTGGGAGTACCTGCGCGTGCCAAAGTAAGTGGCAGGAGTATTATACTTATCAAGGATGGAAAGCGCATGCTGTTGGGTTCAGAAGAGCTCCTGTGTGAGAGATAGCGTGAGGAAAGGAGCGTGAGGTACAGTAAGGAGCGTCAGGCTGCGAGTAGTGACGCGACAAGTTAGCAGTCAGCTCTTGACCAGGATGGCCATCAGCGATCAGCAGTACAGTGGGCACAAGACCTGCCTGCTCAACAACAACAAACAGAAGCGTAGCGGGCAGAAAGAAAGAAACGGAGACCCGACAACAGTCGCAAGACACACAAGACTTGATGACAGGTGACAAAGCCGATATAACGAGGAGGGCCTGTGCACCCATCACTTTATCTTGAACCTGTCTGCAGCAATGCTTTCTTCGCCTTGAGGCAGCTCTTGAGTTGCGGTTGAGCACTCGGTTGGTGGATGATGAATGTCTTCGAGATGTTGAAAGAGTGAAAAGATAGATCAACAGATCGACAGAGAAATCGCAGGAAATGTCGAAAAATGTTACCAGATCCGCATTCAGACCTCGTTGCTCATACTGTACGATCATACAGGAGACTTCACAGTTTTACATACACTCGATACACTCATAGATAGAATCGTGGTACATAGCATAGCTATGGACCATGCTCAGATACGATAGCGTTTGCAGCTCATGTCCATAGGCTCGAACAAGTGCTGGAACAGCATCGGTATTGTGCCACGACCAGGCTAGATGCCCGTCGGACGACCAGACTAGATGCCCCACCTCAGCGCCAGGCTCGAGAGCACAACACTGACACTGCTCGCAGCCATGAGCACCGCGCTCCACACAGGGTTAAGCCTGAAGCCAGCAGGGAAGAGCACACCGCCAGCAATAGGCAAGAACACCGAGTTGAACACCATCGCCCAGAACAGATTCAGGTACTGCCTGTTGCGCACCTTGCGGCTGACCCTGAGGAGCGTGAGCACTGCGCCGAGGTCGCTGCGGAGGAGCACAAAGTCGGCGCTGGCGAGCGTCGCCTGGGATCCATGTCCCATGGCAGCGGACACATCTGCAGCAGCGAGCGCGACCGCATCGTTCAGCCCATCGCCGACGAACATGACTGCCGCACCGGGAGGTGAAGCTGCTTTGAGCTCGGCCAGAACTGCGGCCTTGCCCTCCGGCCCTAGAGCAGCATGCACGTCCTTCTCCTCCATGCCGAGTGTAGCGCCGACAGCACGCGCCGTCACCTCGTTGTCGCCAGTGAGCATGACGACGCGGTAGCCTTTGGACCTGAGGGTGTCAAGGGCGTCGGGCGTGGTGTCCCTCGGGGGGTCGGAGAGGGCGAAAGCCGCGGCCAGGGCATACGGTGAGGCCTCAGAGCGGCGAGCGGCGACGAGGACGACGGATTTGGCTGCCGAAGCCCATTCGTGCAGCTGGCATTGGGTCTCGGCGCTGATGACTGCGCCGTGGTCGGCGAGGAGGGCCGCGTTGCCGATCAGCAGGTGGAGGGTGGGAGATGGCGAGGTGATTGCAATGGTCGGCGAGGACGATGACGACGTAGGGGAGGACGAAGAGGTCGAGGATGAAGCCGAGGTCGAAGCCGTTACCCGCAGACCACGACCGGGGATCTCAGTCGTCTCTGTAATCTGGACCGGTGATACTTCCTTCTGCCCGAGGTGTTCAACGAGTCCGACGGCAAGCGGGTGTGTCGACTGAGCCTCAGCCGCACGCACCGCTCCGAGCAGCACTCCCTCCTCAACGCCAGGCAGCGTTGCAATAAACTCATCCGTAACCACACTCTTGCCCACAGTCAGTGTCCCCGTCTTGTCGAATGCGATAGTCTTGACCTTTGTGGCACCAGTGAATGCCTCGCCTCCGCCGGAGGCGAGAATGCCAGCTGCAGCAGCTAAACCGTTGCCAACAGCATTTGCGCACGGCACTGCCAGCCCAATGCCACACGGGCACGCTATTACGAGGAACGAGATCGCAAACTCGAGGGAGAAGAATGCTCGCCCGCCAGAGCCGTGGAAGTGCGACGAGTCGATGACCCCGCCGTACACCAGCCCCAGCCAGAGGGCGAGGACGATCACCGCGGCGTACACTACGGCGGGAACGAACACGCCTGTGATGCGCTCGGCCGCGCGCTCAAGGGGCGCCTTGCGCCCCGCGGCGTCAGCTACGGCCTTGATGATGCGCTCGAGCATAGTCTCGCTCGCGAGCGAGGTGACGCGGATTGACACGGCTGAGGAGAGGTTTGTGGTTCCAGTGAATACCTCGTCGCCGGGCCCCTTGGTGACTGGGAGGGACTCGCCCGTAAGCGACGACTCGTCGAATGTCGATGTGCCGGAGACGATGATGCCATCTGTAGGCGGGAGGGAGCCGGGCTGGACGAGGACAATGTCGCCGTACTCGACGTTGTCGACGGGGATGGCTGTGGCAGTCGAGTTTGGGCTGGGTTGTGTTTTGTCCAGAACGGGGACAGGGATTTCCATGGACGTCTTGTTGTCGACCGGTGAGGGCTCTGACTGCGCTTGCTTCTCGCTGTCACTTGCGACTGTAGCTTGCTTCTCGCTGTCGTCTGACAATGTCGCCGCCCTGGTGTCGTCCGTGATGGCCGCTGGGCCCTCTAGCATCGCGATCGCGGGCCTGAGGTTCCCCAGCAACGCCACCGCATCGATCGTCCTGCTCTTCGCGTACGCCTCGATCACCCTCCCCAGCAGGATAAACATGATGACAAACACCGAGCTGTCAAAGTACGACCCAACGCTCATCGTCCCAGGCTTCGCCTTGACATCGATAGCCATCATCGCCACACTCGCAAAGTACGCCACAGTCGTCGACAGGCTGACGAGCAGGTCCATGCTGCCGAAGGAGAATGCGCTGCGCCACGTGACTTTGCGCTTGGGGAGAGGCGTACGGCGCATCGAGCGCGAGCGCGAGAGCACCCACGACGGCAGCAGAGCACGAAGGTGCGGCCATAGCGCGTTCAACGTACGGCGGTAGAACAGCCACCCGACGCCGAACTGCGTGATCGTCGCAAGTGGCCACATCGCTACTGTGCCCCGGTTGGCGCCGCCCCACACCGGCATATCCCAGTACTGCCTGAACGGGTGGTCGCGCTTGAGGAGGACCATGGCGACGATGGCGATGATGAAGGAGGGTATGGCGACTGCCACAGCGAGGGCGAGGTGGATCGCGAGGAAGCGCATCTCGCGGCGCTGGATGACCTGGCTGCGCTCGAAGAGAGTCTGCTGCCGCACGACGACGGCGTCAAACTCGGGCGCGAGGGCGGAGAGCGAAGCGAGGATGTCGCGGACGGTGAGCGGCTCGCGTGGTCGGTAGGCTATCGTCGTGGTGTGGGAGGTGAGGGAGACGGGAGTGAAAGTTACGAGTGGGAGGCTTGCGAGGCGCTCGTTGATGCTGCGGACGCACTTGTTGCAGAAGATGCCGTCAACGCGGATGGAGACCGTGCGGGTGGATGGTGAGGCAGTGGTTGTGGTGGAGTCATCGCCGCCCTCAGGGGTCGATGAGACGAGCTCGGCGTCGTAGCCTGTGTCCTCGATGGTGGTGCGGATCGCTTCAGCCGAGTGGGTGGAAGAGTGTACGATGACGCCGGAGTTACCCAAGACGTCGATGCTGATGTCTTGCACGCCTTCGAGGGCCTCGAGGCCGCGCATGATGGCAGACGAGCACGATGCGCATGTCATCCCCTCAATGCTGAAAGTCGACCGCAGCAGTTTAGACTTGTCGTCGGCGTCCGACTGACCCTTGACAGCCGGCTCGGGACGCGAGTCGACCACCTCTGCCTCGTAGCCTAGGTCCTCGACCAGCTCGCACAGCTCCGAGGCAGGTAGCACAGCCTTGTGCTTCACCACGGCAGAGTTGGACACCAACGCAATGTCGACGTGCAGTATCGCCGGGTGTGCCATCAGGGCCTGCTCAATAGACGAGGTGCAAGACGCGCACGTCATGCCCTCGATGCTGATCGTTGTGGAGCGCACCTCGTCGCGAGTAGGCGGGTCAGGCAGCTGCGATGGGCCGAGGCCGTCGGCTGCCTGCTCCTCGCGGCAGGCGGTGCAGTGTTCGAGGTGGCGCAGGCGTCTAAGCTCGGCAATCTTTGCGCGCTTGTTCTCCTTGCGTCGGGTGGTCCATGGCGCGAGCCGGGAGAACAGCTTTGAGGTGGGGGCGGAGTCAGCGGCATGAGTGGGTGTCTCTTGCCCCTCCTCTTCCACCAGGAATCCGCCTTGAGCTTTGAGGACGTTCTTCACCTCATTGACAGTGCGGTCGACCGAGGCTGGTGTAGTTGAAGAGGACGCACTCGTGTCCACGCCGAATGTCACGCGGTGAAGCAGCAGCGAGACGCTGAGGTTGCGCACAGCTGCCACATGCGACAGCAGCGTTTCGATCGTGTCGACGCACGACGGGCAGTGCAAGTTGTGCACGACCAGCGACGCGGTGGGGAGGTGCGACGGGATGTCCATGGTGGCTGGAGTGAGGCGGTCCTGAGATCCGATTATGATCTGTTGCTCTCGTTGATGTATGGAGCGAGAAGCTTTATTGTGTGATCGTCAGGCGTGGTGTTGTGATGCAAAGATAGATTGTCTGTCCAGTTCGGCCTGAAAGCTCGATCAGGATTGAAGGTGAAGCAACTGCTCAGTCGTTAGTGGCAACGCCAACCGATCCCAGCTATATACCCCACGATGCGTTAGTTCTGCTGTCAGCTGAGTAAGGAGTCAACGACGGGAAGTCAACCCGCTGTGCGGATGTCAGCGCGGGAGTCGGCCAAGGCCAGCTCCATCAACATCTGCAGCACGCGAGCTGCTCGCCTGAGCTCTGTGAGCAGCGCGGACAATAGCGATGGTCAGTCAGCAAGATGCGTGAATTGTGCGGTGAGAAGTGACGTTTGAGACATATTCGCGAGATCTCGGCTGAGTGTTTACGTAAGGCACTCAGTGGCGATGAGAGCTCTTATCGTTCGTTATCTCTCGCCTCGGTCGTGTCTTGCGTTAAACTGCTGCTGAAGCCAAGAGCACGGCCAGATGAGAGGAGCTTATGCAAGCTGGTGAACAAACAGCGCGACTTGTGATGGGCAGAGTCGACAGTGGACGTCGACGGGAGGATGTGTACAGGAGATCGATGAGGCGAAATGCGCTGAAACTCGAGCGACCGCCTTCCGACTCGAAGGATCGAGCAGCTGATCGAGCAGACATGCAACTGTCGTCCACGGCGATGGCTAGACGTCTCCAGCTGATATAGACGCCACGACATTCGCCTCGTGGACAACAGTCATCTGAGGGTAAGGCAGCATCAGTAGCCTGGCTATCCGTTGCCCGAGTCAGAGGGGAAGTTGTCTGCGGCCACCACACACTCACCTTGCCCCTTTCAACGGAATCCAAACTACCCAGCACCTGCAGCACGCCAACGATGCCTCATAAACGCCAGCAGGCTGATGTCTGAAATAGGAAGAGATGTGCGATCGACGTGATGGTGGCATCCCAACGCCGAATACCGATATCAGCAGCTATCGGACGCGGATCGGCGAATTCAATTCCCCACCTCGCGCCGAGATAATTTTGACCAGCGGCGATCTTGAGGGAGGGTAAAGTGGTATCGACGGCGGCGCCGACAGCAACGAGCTCGGGTCGGAAGTGATTGTAGTTGCACTGACAACGATGGTGAAGGCTGTTTGAGCATATGTTACTCTGATACTGAACACTTCCTCACACACACGCACTCAATACTCACTCGAACTGGGCAGGATGGGTTCGTCGCCGAACGGGGGAGCGGGCTGCGAGAAGGGTCCAAAGGCGATACAGACGACCAGCAACGACGCAACGACTTCTAGGTTGTGGGACAATGACGAGAGAAAGGAAGCAACGGTACTCTCAGCTGGCGACGTATCGAATGCAGACAATGTCGGCACGCCTGTCAACGATGGTAGACTCGATACCTCTCGCGATCTCCAGCACGATAATAGCGACCAGGTCGAGAACAAGGAGGACCACCACTCCGACCACGACGAGCACGACGACGATGTCCCTCCCCTCCCTCCCGTCTCCCGCATCCTCACAGGCCGGACGCTCCACCCCTCCGTGTCCAATTCCGGCCCCACCGCCGGCCCCTCACGAACCCGCAGCCTCAGCCTCACGCGCCATATGACCTCGACGCAGGCGACGGAGCGCGAGATGATGCTCCGCACGCTCACGAGGGAGAGCGGGGTGCTGTCCGTGCATGAGGGGGGTGCGGTGCGTGCCCAGAAGGCGGAGGTGGATTTGGGCAAGGGGTTGGAGACGGTGGTGATCGTGGAGTGGGTCAGGGGGGATAAGGAGGTGAGTGAGGAGTCTGAGCGAGCGGGGGCTTCGTGAGTGCTGCGATGTTCGCTCGCAGCTCAGACTCAGACTCGCTGTGCTCGCCTTCGCTGTTGCTAACCTCAGAACCCCTACAACTGGTCCCCGCTCCGCAAAGCCGCCACCCTCTGGACAGTCTGCTACATCACCGCCCTGACGGCCATCAACGCGACGAGCACCGGCATCATGGCGACATGGGGGATGCCGTTCTTCGATGTCTCGCGGAGCCAGTGGTCGCTCGTGTTCCTGACGTACTTGCTTGCATGTGCTGTGACACCGCTCGTGCTCGCGCCGATGAGCGAGGTGTTTGGTCGAAATGCGATCTACCAGGTCACGTCGGTGTTGACTGCGGTGTTGTTCGTGCCGCAGATATGGGGGAGGAGTTTCCCGGGGTTGTTGGCGGCGAGGTGGTTTGTGAGTACGAGCGCGAGGGAGCATAGCGACCTCGCGCGAGGCGAGCGGCATAACAGTCGAGTCAAATCCCAATCGCCTGATCCTGCTGAGTTGCCATGTAAACTCTTAGCAGCCGAACGATGTTGCTGTGCAGACGATCTGATCCCTGTGGCATGTACAGCGTCAGTTGCTTGTCACCACACCACAGCACGATCGCACAGATGTCATATCGGTCACGTTACCTCACCCATCCTCACCTTTCTGTCGCTCGCCTCGCTGACCGCAGCAAGGCATGGCCTCCTCGGTCGGCAACTCGATGGCCGGCGGCACCATCGCGGACATCTACCACGCGTCAGACCGCGGCCGCGCAATGAACGTCTTCACGCTGTTCATCTTTGCCGGCCAGTCGCTCGGCGGCGTCGTCTTCGGCTGGGTGGGAATGAAGCTCGGCCTGCAGTGGTGCTACGGGATTCAAGCTCTGGCGACCGCCTCCTCGTGTGTGATCAATGCCCTCGTGCTGCGGGAGACGAGGGCGGATGTCTTGCTCGCGCGGAGGGCGAAAAGGCTTACGAAGGAGACGGGGATCAAGCACATGGCTGCGGCGGAGCTGCAGAAGAGTAGCTTCAAGACGTTGGTGACTGTGTCGGCTGTGCGGCCGTTGCGTGAGTAGAGCGGAACTGGGCCGCAGGTCCAGCGACGCCTTGAGTGGCTTTGGGAGTGTGTGAGCGAACGTTTGCTTTGCCCAAACGCTGGGGGCAACGTCTCAAAGACCTGTTATGCCTGGAAGCCAGTAAGAGCTGATCAGACCTCGCTGAGGAAGAGTCAGCCATCGTTCATCAGTGTGTCAGACTGGTCAATGGTGTCGGCTAAGGTCAGCATATTGACTTCGACTCGTCAGTTGTTGAATATACTGTAGCCAAGCCTGCCACCCTCGAGGGTCATTTTGGTCTCAGTCTCAGAGCAGCCTCTTTCCCCCCTTCCTCCTTTTACCTTGATCCTGCCGCCCCCGCTGACATCAGAATACCTCCTCACCGAACCTATCGTCACGGCCATCTCGCTCTGGATCGGCTTCGCGTGGGGCTGCATCATGCTCGGCAGCAGCTCGACCCTCCTGGTGTTTGGACAGTACGGCTGGAACCCAGGGCTTACGGGGACGAGCTTGGCATGCACGATGGTCGGCGCGGTGCTCGGCTATGTGGCGAACTACCACCAGGAGTGGCTGTACCGCCGAGCGGCGCAGCGCAGCCCGACAGGAAGAGCACCGCCAGAAGCACGGCTGTACTGGGCTGCCACGGGCGGCTTGCTGTTCCCGCTGTGCATGTATGTGTACGCATGGACGGGGAGGCCAGAGGTGCACTGGGCTGTGCCGGCGGTGTTTCTGTCGTTGTCGATGTGTGGGGTGTACGTTATGTACAGTAGTGTGTTGTGAGTACAGCGAGAAGCGGCGAGCGTGCGAGAAAGCGACGAGCGAAGCGCGGCGCTTCGAGGGGGCGAGAACGCTTCGAGATTGCAGACGAAGGATGATGAGAGCAGCGAAACGGTCCGAGAAGAAGGCGAAGGCTGAGGGGGGGGGGGGGGCGCGAGCACTGTATGCGCTGTGAGAATATCTGGGGAAGAGGGAAGAGGATGTCTACGGTGTGTTACAGAAATGTGGCACCGAGCGATTCCAAGGACGGTGGTCAATGGCGGAGAGTGTGTGGCGAGGTGGAGAGGGCACAAGGAGTAAAGTCACATAAGAGCGAGGAAGAGGACATGGAAAAAGGAGGAGGAGTACAGTATGTGGCAGAGATATCAGAGAAAAAGGAAGGAGAGGTAAGAGGCAAATTAGCAGGAAATGGAAGAGGAGCAAGGAAGGCGTTGATGAAGGAAAAGACAGGCTTGATCAGTCGAAGGTCTCAAGGATATAAATCCTGCTACAGAGTACTCGCTGACATCAGCAACTACTTTGCCGACGCCTACGAGATCTACTCGTCGTCCGCACAGGCCGCGCAGAGCTTTGTGCGCAACACGTTCTCGGCCGTGTTCCCCCTCTTCGCGTCGGGGATGTACCATAACCTGGGGTATCCGCAGGCGTCTACGCTGGTGGCTGCGCTGGCTACGGCACTGGGGGTGGCGCCGATAGCGTTGATAGTGTTCGGCGCGAGGCTGAGGGCGAGGAGTAGGGTGGCGAGTGCGCTGGCCAAGTCGCACGAGTAGCACGAGCATGAGCATGAGCATGAGCTGCGGCAGCAGCGAGTGCGAGTGCGAGTGCGAGTGCGGTGGTAGTGCACGCGCTGCAGCGCGATAGCAGCGAGTGCGAGTTGGTTGCACACTATGCAATCACTATAAGTAATAACAGCACGAGCAGCAATAACAGCGGTTGGGGCAACGTGCAAAGGCATTACGAGAGTGCAGGACGTAATCGCGAGAATAACTGCGACTACCAGTATCTACCGTACGAAGCAACCAGCAGCAGCTGCTCGAATACTGAGTCCGGTTGCAAGTGCAAAAACCAGAACTCAGACCCCCGAGCTGTAACACCAACGGATCCAGTGCCATTGTCAAGTACTGTAGCAGGAGGCCAAGCAGTCACAGCAGCGGGTCGAGGTGTATAGTCTAGTCAATATCGAAAGGGTATTGAAGTCTCATAGGACTAGTTAATGGTATGCACATGGATCCCGTTGTTCGACGTCTTTCGTGAGGGAACGAAAGAAGCCATAGTATCACCAGCGCAAGCACACAGAGGAGGGTTGAACCCCTCGGGGCCCAAGCTCAGACCACCTATAGTTGACAGGCGGCACGAGCATGGAGCGCGGATGGAGATGAGAAGAAGGCATAGAGTATCAGAGAAGGTGGGACATGAGACAGGAGTACGGCGAGGGACACGAGCAGAGAACGAGTAGAGTTAGATGAGCAGTCACCCGCAGATAGAGGAGTATCAGCAGGGAGGAGAGCATACGAGCAGGAAGCATGAGCAAGGGGGCACAAGAGCAGAGATAGCAAAAGGTCGAGAGTCAAATGGGAAGAACACATGTGGAAGAGTGTGTGAAGAGGGAGGAGGGGAGAAGCGAAGAAGGAAGCTGAAGAAACCTACTGTAGCGTGCACGATTTCGAGGGTGAATCAACCTCGTCCACCTTCCTCTGCGATCTGCACCTTGCTTGTTACGTTTTTCTGCACCTTCCTTTTCGACCTCCATTGCTCCTGCCTTCGACGCCTTCATGCCTTCAGACACTCGACACGTTTCCATTGCTTCATGGATGTGCATGTGGTATTGTAGTGCAAGTGCAGGAGGGCAGGAGTGCAACGTGCAGCAGAGCTCTCATACTGTAAACTGATAATCGAGCTGCAGATGTCAATGTTTGACCTTTAACCTGCACTCAGGTGCACCAGCACCATCGAGGTTCGTCAACAGGCCAAGAAGCTTCAGCTATGCAGCTATGACCAGCTAGCTCGTGCTCATCATCACCCCTGCCCCCTCTTTGGCTGCCATTTAGATCGCTCTTGCTCTTTGCCAGACAGCACCAGAGCAGATCACCTCTCTGCTATGTAGACACCACTTGAGCAGGCCTCTTGGGATACTGTAGGTATCTTCGAGCACCGCGTGCGCTTCAGTTTCACAAGCTCACAAGCCAATGTGGATGTACAGTATGTGAATGATGCGAATCTCAAAGCTCCGTCTCAGACCCCGGCCGGGGGTCAGGTCCAGCACCATTCAGAACACGCATATCCACTTTTGCTCATTCCATGCAGGTCCAGCTCCAGTCAGAACACAAACATCCACTTCTGCTCATATCATGCAGGTCCAGGTCCAGCTTCCCCACAACATGTAGGTCACGTTCCGTCCAAACCATAGAGCGTGCTGCGGGCAGTGTCTCTCACTGACAAAATCATGTAGAGTACGACGAGAGATACGAGTTGAGCTCAAGTCTGCCACCATGCACCACACGTCCTAGCCCTCACTCAACCTAGGTACTGCCGCCTGACCGCTCACATGTGCTTTTACATAAACGCAACCGTCACCTTAAACATCCGAAACCGTGTCGCGCATGTCGCGAGTGTCTTCTATTTCTGCGTGCCAAGAGAGTTTGACAGAGGATGCATTCACATATTCACAGCCCCTCAGCATCGTGCAGAGGAGAGGGCATGCATTGGATTGCGACTGGTCTAGAAGCCAAAAACGCGATGCAGGGTACCACATATAATACATAGGAACGCTGAATAGCAAGCATTCTTCGATTGAGGCCAGTACCATCTCCAAATGGGAAGGTGGCTGGGGGGTACTCCCCAGCACATCACCCTCCGCCATAGTGAACCTTGCCTTCGCACTCAGGCTGCTAGCAGCATTCATTCATCACGCAGTAGTGGTGTTGAGCGACCTCCTAGCCCTCATGTCCCAGCTTCCATCTCCTATCAATAATCTCTCATCTCCTATCCCTCCCCCCCTATCCCCACCCCCTGGCCATCGGCTTCGATGGCGTTGAGCAGGGTCAATGGCCAGGTGGCATTCAAAGGTTACTTTACTACTCTGAGGGTGCCATTCAGTATCCCCGTTCATTGGCCCACCCTCCTGTATGATCCTCCCGACGGTGTCGGATGTGCAGCACTTGTCCCTTCCATCACTCTGTGCACCAGCAGGGCATTAGCTCCATGGAGCTCAAGAGGCTGTACGCGTTCTCTTGGCTATGAGATATACGAGAGCTGAAATCTCCTGTGGGAGAGTTGCAGAGTCGACAGGGCGGGCAGTCACGGTCGACAGGCGACGAGACGGCCACGGTCGACACCGGTCGAGTATAGTAGTAGCTTAGTAGTCATGTAGACCGCGTTGCCATGTTCAGCCTCCTGCCCCATGCCCCAGCTGCTCCTCAGCTCCTCATGTATGCCACTCCTGTGCATGAAACCTACTGTAGTACTCGTCACTGCAGCTGCGATGACTTGCGCACCACTTGGCCCAACTGGTAAGTGTAATACCGTCTTCTGGAACCTCATGTGCGCGTATCCTTTCTCCGTTGCTGCATTGCAACATGCAACCTCTGCATGCTCTGCATCCTGGATACCAGCGGCTGGCAGCTGGCAGCACGTACGCAGCGTTGTAATGTCGCATGCAGCATCGTACGTATGCATATGCATGCATATGCAGGTATGAACCCCCCAGCATCATTGTTCTATGCACGTATGTATCCCCCGGACATCCTGGGACTGTCATATCGCGTATCGACCCTCACACTCCCACTCCCCCTCGACCTCGACCAGCCCCCGTGTTCCGAACAAACCTTGTTCCGCGCCTCTGCTCACTGCACCCACCCACCATCTTGCTTCTTCTGTAGCTGTAGCTAGATGCTAGCACTTAATAGCACTGCTGATCGCGGCTGATCTGCTAGCTCTGCTAGCTCTGCTAGCTTGTTAGCTTGATCGTGCGTTGTACTGGTACGTCTGCTGGATTCAGCACGCTGCTTACACTGAGTCTCAATCACCCGGTCAATTGTCTGAAACACTTAGCGTGTTGTGCCCATAGCTACAGTAAGATGGAATAAAGTCGTGTCGATCAGCAGCGCTCAGAATACCCAGGCAGCCAAATATCCTACCATGCATTCAGTTGCAATATGTTCTGAGCTGTGGTAACCCTGTGCTCTTGCTTGCGCGTTGCATTGATACCCAGAAGACTGGAGATGGCTGCTCCGTCGCTGCCATAACTGCCACTCGACCGACCAGACGACCAGACGACCAGACGACCAGACCAGACCACAACCGAAGTACTGAAACGACACTAGCTCTGGCTGGCCATTCAGCACATCAGCACGTCTTCTTATGCACTCCTCTGCTCTGTACTCCTCTACCACTAACCCTCCTCTACGTAAACCTCTCTTCATATCTTCTCGCCATCTCTGACACCACTTCTGCTCTCCATTGCTACATGCTTGATGCCGTTATGCACCGCGCACCGCACCACACATCCCACCGAACACCCACCCACCCGGGTACCTTCCTCGACACCATCCCCCAGGGCCAACCCAGTCCCTCAGGACCTAATCAGGGCACATCCGGACCGTGTCGCGTTCTGACACCTGCTCAACCCTGACCTTCCGCCCTGCCCATCCGTGTGCATTTCCCGCCCCCCCTCTGCTCCCCCGCCCGCTCCCAAACCCTAATGCACACAACCCACCCTAGCATCCACACACCCGTCCCTAGCACGCACACATGTCCCTGGCTCGCCCCGGTCCATCCCTGAACACGACCCTACACCACCCTACCCATCCTACAACTCACCTTCCCTCGAACACACTCCTACACTCACTCCCCTTTTATCGCGTCCAGAGAGCAAGCAGCACGTACGACCTCGTCCCTACCCACGACCACTCCTCTCCTCTCCTCACTACTCCTCCTCACTACTCTCTCTTCTCGTCTCGTCTGATTCTCGTCCCGTCTCGTACTGACTCTCTACACGCTCGCTACCTCTTCTCTCAACACAGCCCGGACTGGTTCACGGTGCTGATCGACGCTCGCTCAATACTACAAACTCGACTCCCAAAAGGCTCTCGAAACGACTCTCGACTCGGACACACCGACACAACTCGGTCACGTCGAGTAACTGGATAGGAAGGACATACAGGAACAGGATACTGCACCAAGGCTGTTGCGACAGACCATAGCGTACGCACGTACTGCTCCCTCCGTTCAGCCTCTGTCTGCTGCGCGACGGGCTGGACAATCGACTGCGACTGCGACTGCGGCTTTCTTTTCGGCGTGATCGTTGCCCCGTTGGATATCGGTCATCGTTGTCTAGCAAGCTAGCTACATTTCGGTCATCGTTGCCTGGTCGGACCTCGGACCTCGGCTTGGTCATTGCTGCGTAATCTCGGACTCGGCCTGATTATCCTGGCTACTGGCTACTGGCTACTGGCTACTGGACATTGCTTGTGCAGGACGCGACTACAAAAGGACACTACTGGTTGGGATTTAGTTCTTCACTCTCGGACATTGACTGCGCTTGGTGAGTACTGCGCTAAGGTGGGAGCCTGAGGGGGCATGGCGTTGGAGTTCAGCGGGTAGTGGGTGTTGGTGTTGGGCGCTGGACAGTGTTGGGGTTGTGGAGTCTGGGGTTTGAGGTCGTTGGTTGGGGTTCGGACCATGAGCTCATGAGATGAGGGCAGGGATGTCGTTGAATTAGAGTGAGAATGAGAATGGCTGTGGGGGGGGGGGCTGTATGCCGGTTGCGCTGCTGTCTGTGACGCACTGTTCACTCTGGGACATGAAACCTCACTGCGACTGCGTGAGATTTCATCCTCTCGACACGCTGTGCTGCTCACAGCGATGTGGAGATGCATGCTAGCAGAACGCCGTGAGGCTGCGCCGCGTGTGGGAGTGTGGGTCGAGATCCAGCTGTGTCATGCGCACTCGACTGTGAGGATATGCCTCACTTGCACGCTCGCAGCATCCTCAGTGGTGCTAATGTACTCTGGACTGCCTGTGTCGTGGTCGGGTGCAGGTGTGGCTGATGGCTCTGACTCGATATGGTCGCTTGAGCCATTGCCTCTGTATGGTTTCTCATACAAGCCACATACGCATGCACGGCCGACTGCTTGCGATGCTGCGATGCTGCAGGCTGCAGGCTGCAAGCTGCAAGCTGCAAGCTGCGTGGTTGCTTGTGGCATGTGGCGTGTGTGGTGTGGTGTGATGGGAGGTGGGCGTGGGCAGTGGCGGGTGCCGGGAGCTGTGGTGGTGTCTGTGGCGGCACTCTCATTTGCCTTGTGTGCCAGCTGCCAGCACTGTCCTGTCGCTGTGCACATCTGGCACTCGCCTGTGCTGGCCTCGCTTCATGCTGCAGCCATCTCACATTCTGGTGCTCGTTCTGTGCTAGGTTGTGTTCGATACAATGGCACATATCTGTGGCCCACCATGTGCTGTATGCCGCCGGCACTGCCTCTCCAGCTCTCCAGTCGCCATGCGCATGCGCCACCACCACCACACTGCCATTAGTTCCCCCGATGCTGTCCGGACTCTGTATCTTCGGAGTCACGCCTCGTATGCTGCATTGTGGCTGCACTGCGCTGCTGCTGTGACCCTGCGACAGTCCTCAGGCCTGCGTGATCGCTCCGCTGCGATCACACTCAGTGATCATCAGTGGCTGACAATGCGCACATCGCGCTTGACGCGGTCATGTCGCGCAGTGTCGCGCACTGCGTGTCTTGATGCGCATCGCGTACAGTGGCTGTCATGTCGTACAACAGAGCGCGTGCAGTGCATAGCGGCCTGCCATCAGTGTGCATCACTCGATCGCCCGAGAACGCACTTGGATTCCCCTTGGCGGCAGGAGTGGCGGGGAACTCGGTGCGACTAGCGACTGCTACTGCGTGCTGCAGCTGAAAACGAGAAAAGATGTGCTCTTGCTACTAGCTGCTGCTGCTGTAGCTGGTGTTCTTCTTCCCTGCACATATCTCGCTCGCTCTGCTCGACGCTCTCTGTTCCGTGCTCCCTTGCTGCACGCAACTCGCCTCTGCCCATCTTGCACACACACCGCCATCACACCCGCCACCACCCACACCCCCATCACGCAGCCCGCCTCCTCCCTCCTCCTTGTCTGCCCTCTTGGCACCACCCACCCTCTTTGTCCTCGCTGACACCCAGAATAGCCAGTTGACTGAACCCACTCCTCCTACTTCTCAACTGCCCATAAACTCTGCAGCAGACAGAGCCACGGCGCCTCCGTCTTCCACCTTCTCACTCACCGCTCATCTCTATACGCGTTCTCAGCCTCCTGGTGACGGTGTGAGAGTGGCACAAGTCTTGCACACGGGTTCTGAGAGCCTGTCCTACTCCCTATCTCGACAGCCTTGTTGCCTCGACGGCGACGAGCATATAAACTTTAGCTACTGGTTCTGAGCTGGTCTCGGGCCTCTAATCGCGATTCGATCTCGGGAGAGACTTCTCGACATCGACTTCGACTTTCTGAATTCCGGCTGGCTTCGACTTTAATCTCAACTTGCTCGACACCTTCCTCACCTTCCTCGACCATCTTCCTCGGCCACCACCTTCCTCGGGTGACTCAACCACCTTCCTCGACTTCCAGCCTCGGAACTACTTGATCTTCTTTTCGATCGACTTTCTCTAAAACCCCCTCATCTCCAACCTACTCTTCGTTATGTCTCTCTTCTCCCCACACTGTGACCAGACCCCGCTGCGCGCCGTCGCGCTCTCTGTCGCCGAGGCCGCGCTCTCCGCCGACCCGTGTGACATGTCTGCGCTCATGGACGCACCTTGTCTGCTGGAGGAGGAGGACGACGTCCCCGGCCCACTCTTCGACGACATGTCCTGGCCGCGAGCCAAGTACCACCGCGCATCCAGCTTCGCAGGCAGCCGCTCCCAGCCCCTGTGGCAGGTCGTCGAGCACGCCAAGGAGCGCCGGGCCGAGCTCGACTCGGACGACGACGACGACGACGAGGCAGCACTCCCCTCGCCACACTCGGCCGTCTTCCTCAACATGGAGAAGCTGAACCGCCACCTCCCGAGGCTGTCTGCACGGGACTTTGCGATCAAGGCGGAGATGGATGCGGCGAGTGCGAGTGTGGTGCATCACAGGGCGAGGTCGGATGCGGCGCAGCGTGAGAGCGTGCTTAGGAAGCAGCACCAAACTTCCTCGCCTCGGAGCGTGCTCAAGCAGCAGCAGCAGCACACCACGCGGCAGCAGCACACCTCGCCTCGGCAGCAGCACTCCTCGGCTGACACTCCTCCTCGCAGGTCCCGCCTGCCCTCCCTGGCCCAGATCCAGGCCAAGATGATCGACGACAGGGGCATCCGGTCGCAGTCCCGACGCGACTCGTCGACTCGCGTCGACTCGTCGCCTCGCCACGACTCGTACGACTCTGTAGACTCTGACGGCGTCCCTCAAACCCCCACCGACGATATCCTCGTGTCGTTCAACTACCCCTTCCGCCGTCCCATGACGCCCGACAGTCCCCTGTCTGCGTGTGCATCTGCCTCCAACTCACCCACCTCGACACCCTCTCGCCTCGCACCCTTCCTTCGCGAGCGTACCAATGGCCGCCTCGCACGACCAAAGTCCATGCCCCCGATGTGTGCTTTGCCTGATCACGAGCGCGAGCGCGAGCGCGAGCAGCGGGCCCTTGCTGCTGCACATGCCCAGCGCGAGCGCCCAGCAACCGTAGCATACAGGCCCTCCTCGCACACGCCTACTCCTCCCGCCTTTGTGAGGCAGTTCTCCCTCCCTGCTACTCCGCCGCGTACGGCACCACCCCCGCCGTCGCTCCGGACTATGCGCCAGATGTCCCTCCCTACTACTCCTTCGCCGTCGCGCTCTTGGGCCCGGGGCGAGGGGTTCCGTACTCTCCTCGTGACCCCGCCGCATCCCAGGGCACATATCGGTGTGGACAACTCGCCCATGTCGCCGACGGAGAGTGTCACGTCGACTGCATCGCACGCGTCGTCTGCGCTCCCGATTATCACGTGCACGCCCGCGATGGAGGACGACTCGGACGAGGACTCGGAGGGGGATGTTATTGTGTTCAGTGGTGGGGTCGAGGAAGGGGATGATGAGGAGGAGGGGAGTGACGGGAGTGAGGACGAGGTGGAGAGGAGGGAGAGGGGGAGGGAGATGAGGGATAGGTTGAAGAGGCGAGGCAGCGCCGCGTAGCGGTGCTGCCTGCTACCGGAGGCAGGGGCACGGGGCACGGGGCAAGGGTAGTGCCGCGCAGCGGTGCTGCCTTGCTCTGCCTGCCTGGTCACTAGCACTGGCGGGCACTGCAGCATGTTCAGGCGGGCGGGCAGGCAGACTATCATGTCTCTTGCTGACAGTTACAGTATCTGCCTCAGCCTTTGGCTCGTGCTCGTGCTCGTGCTGTGCTGCTGCTCGTGCTACTGTATCAAGTTGTCACACCAGTGTCCATGCTGGCATGCCTCAGTGACTTGTACAGCAGTGCTTGTCAGTGGCAGCAGCAGTGGCAGTGACACCAGCGTAGGGCTCCGACGCCGAGCCTCCTCCGCCGTCGCCACCGGACCTTTCGGCCTCTCGGCCGGGCTCCCCCTCCCATCCCATCCTCCATCATCGCCGAATCCACACCTCCCCCCCCTC